>OW387143.1:47776044-47865114 GCA_936440205.1 Lepidonotus clava | reverse complement strand
ATATTCTTGCTCGGGTAATATGCAGGCATATTGATAGATAAAACCCCTAGAAGTGGCTCCTACTTGCAAATAGGTTATTGACACTGTACCTATTACACTGCAGAGATTACACTTGTATCTGAGTGTCTGCTTGTTAAACGTGTCTACCAGCAGGTACCAGCCTAATCACGTGACCCCTCATTACCGCAGGGGATTCTGGGGGATCTAGGGGGACTGATAAGGGCCCGTATGAATTATTTCATCTCCGCAGGAAATTAAGGAGCTCTGATACAAGACGATAAGGGGATGTAGATAAGAACTGATAACAATGTCTAGTTTAATATGATTGGGCTGGGGGGGGGGGGGGGTTGAAGGGGGGTGGGTGGGTGGGTGGGGGGTGTGGGTGTGGGTGTGGGAATGGCCAGGGGGTGTGGTAATTAAACGGAACATCTGAAGAGCTACATCAATTAAGGCCTGAGACTAATAAAGGCACAAGAGTGGGCGATAATAAAGGAACGACTGGTAATGAGAATGAGAAGGGTGGGGCAGGGGGGTGTGCACTAGGGGGAGGGCACTTCAGTCAGAATGTCTAATAGAAAAAGTCTGGCTATTAAAGAATAGTTAATAAACAGACATGTTTTATGCTCACTGTAACTTCTACAAAATTTAAAACCAACTTTTAATAGGTGCCATTAAGTTGTGAAATTCCGGCCTCATAATATGTCTTGAAAAAATATTAAACAATAGTCCTACTTTATAAAATTGGGAGTGAGTGCATCTAACTCAATGACGACTTTATAGGCTTGATGGTCATTTCATTTATTACCTAGATATAACTTGTGTGTAAAAAGAACAAACAAGATGGAATTAACCTTGCCTGGTACTATGTAGCAGTAGACACACTATACAATTTGCTTGCGTGCATATTTGCGTTCAAAGAATGCAAGTACGTTGTTTTCTATAGAGGACTTGCGTTCAGATACAAACATGCTGGTATCTAAACGCAAGTAAACTTGCATCTCATAGCTAGAGGGAATGCAAGTGCCACTGAACGCAAATTGGAATATAGCCTTTACTATATAACACGTTTAGTGGACCAGACCCAAATAAAAAAAATTGGTTTACATCATGCAAGCCCAAGAATCTTAACTAGCCGCCTATGTTGAATCATTCATACTAAAGACAATATCACATAGGAAAAATGGTGAGCTCTAGCCCTAGTCAGATATTGCCAGACTTGCCACCTGTTATCCATAATATTATCTTGATTTTGTATGCTATAAACTGGTTGTTAGCCCCTTGATAACATGTTTATGTATGTAGGACTGAAGATACGTGCTTTGTAAAAAATAATTTGTTAAGAAGTGTATTGCAATAGAGCTCATTGAATTTGAACTTGAACTATACCCAGCCTAGGATATGACATTCTAATAACGTTCTAGCAACATCCTGAACTGGTTCTTGTTACGTTACACTGTTAGGTTACAGTGACGTTCTTTTGATTCTTTTTAGGTGAAGTTGGGACCTCCCCTAGTCAGGAGGTCACAACAATGTTCTGTCTAAGTGAGGTCTGGACCTCACTTAATCAGAATATCCCAATGACATTCTATTTTAATCTTATCTCGACCTAACCCCACCAGAACGTTATGAGAACATGCTGGTTTGGTTAGGTCTCAACCTCCCAGAAAAATAATGTAACTGTTACTTGACAATTTAATAAGTAACAGACAAACCAAAAAAAGTATTACGTTCCCGGGCAAGCAGCAACGTAACAAGAACGTTCTGCGACTGTACTCTTTTGGTGAATCTGAAACCTATCCAATTGTCACGTAACAATAACGTTATTTTTGGTAAAGTTATAACTTACCAAAAAAAGGAAGTTATAATAACGTTATATTTTGGTCAAGTTGTGACCTAACTAATAAAAAATGTAATAATAACGTTATTATAACGTGAAATAACGTTATAATAACGTCACAATAACATTATATTGTGACGTCACAATGTTAGGTTCTAAAGCTATCTTTGGGTGCCATCAAAATAACGTAACAAGAACCAAATCATGACTCACCAGAACGTTATAGTAACGTTATAATAAAATAATATTCTTGCTTGGGTAGCCTTTTCTATAAAGTGCCCCCCTCCTTCTGTTCCGACACACAGACAGAAAGAAGTGGATACCACTGATATCGGCGGCCATTGCCTAAGAGGTTTTGATGTGCATAATGAATGGGAGGTGTAATAAATAATGAACGAACCGCGCCGACGGGCAGGGGCCGATCGTGTTACATGCAGTATCATGTAACTTGTGATGTAAATTTCACGAAGCATGTAGAGCGGGGGCTTGCCAGGAGGGGAGGGTTGGGGAGGGATGGGGAGGGTTGGGGTTGGGGTTGGGGCCCGGGGATGGGGTGGAGGGCACTGACTCTTTGAAGGTTACTACCCACTGCCAAACTACCACCCCTACTTTTTGTGACTGACCGTTCCTGAATTATAGTTGACTGCCCCCTATTTTTTGGGGTATGCAGGTCGCTGCTCTCAATAATCAGAGTGTTTCAATACCATGAAATAGACCAAAATTGCAAAAATCACCAAGGAAAACTCCTGATGAAATTGTTTCTTTGTGAAAAATTGTTATCTATGAGGCTAACTTTAAAGTAATTGCCGCTGATTGTCCCAATATTGTACCATATGTTAATAGTTTCCCCCCCCCTTCTTTTTTTTTGCCTAAAGGTTACTAACCATCCCTTGATTTTGATGTTCACCGCCTCCACTTTGCAAGTCCATTTGGCAGTGGGTACCCTTTTGAGACCCAAGTGCCTCCCCTCGGGTTGGCTGGGCGGGGCGGGGGGGTATTTTTAGACATCTATGGAAGGGCGGGGGGGCCTTTGTTTGCACTCTATACTGGTTTAATTACCGCTTGGATCTATGAAAACATAGGGTTTGGGTCCAGGCCTGCAAATCTAAACAAAGGTAAGGGTTGGTCTTTTAAAGTGCAGCTCTTTATTATGATATGTATGAAAGTGATACGCGTGCTTTAGCCAAAGTTTTGCCCGGGCCCTCCTGTCCTGGAATTTTACATTAGAAGATTTAATATTTGGGCCAAAATTACACTCAGACACACACGAAATGACATAAGTTATAATAATATTATAACTACATGTAAGTGGAATATGCAACGATGTATTCTGTAAAACGATGTTGGTCTATAGGTTATTCAGATTCTGCTGAATGATACTATTCAAATCCAGACTATGATATAAGTAGTATTATTACAACTTACACATATTTATTACTTTATGCCATCTATCTATGGGGAAGAATAATATTATCTATTTAGGAAGAATGAGACATAGGAAATAAAAGGGACAGATAAATAAAATCAGAATCAAACTCACACATGAAGGCATCCCAGGCAAGCAGCAACGTAACAGGGACATTCTGCGACCGTACCTTTTTGGTTAGTCTATGACCTGCCCAATCCTCACTTAACCCTTTAGTGACGGCCCCATAGGAAATCGATCATATATGATCGATGGTCATTAATTTGGGTTCAATTTCTATAATTCTTATCACCCATTGATATTTTTTTAAATATTCATACTAGATGTCATGATACAACTATATTTAGGCAATTTTTGCTCAAAAATACTTCAATGTTAATTTTCTGAGACTTTGATTGGTGGTACATTAGGAAAATTTGACATTTTATTAAAAGGGCCACCTTTATTCACCTTTAAGAAATTAGAATTTCTGAGACTAAAAGGCTCTAATAATAATTCAAAATAAAAATTTTCTTTCTAAATGATCATAACTTGCTAACCATTTTTCATATGTGTATACCTTGTAAGCTTGAACCACTTTTAGATCTATTTATTTAAGTTGTTTTCAAAATAATTCAAACCTCTTATTTGAAGAAAATGCTGATAAATCAGCCATTTTCAGGCAAATTCAAGATGGCCGCCCTTTAGATTTCAGAGCTTTTAGTTTTTATCCTTAGTTTTGGAATTTGCTTTAGTTATGACATCTAAATCATTTATAAAAGTGCACAACCATTCAGTGAATTTACCTCAATGATATTTTTGAATATTTTCCTGTCATGATTTGCATTTTCATTATTTAATTGGCCTTTGTTTTTATCTTTTTATCATGAATAACTGTAATTAATGGAAATTTTACCATATTTGGAGCATGACATACCTATCATCCTGTTTGAATTAGATACTTGAAAATTATTCAAGGTTATAAGAAAATGGTATCAAAGGATAGGAAATAACCTGGAGAACAATTTTCTAATTGACTTCTTTTCTCTAAAATAGATATTTATTCCGATTTGGGGGCATTTTTTGAAAAATTGACTTAAAAATATGCATAATTTAAGAAATTTCACTACTTTTCAAACCTTCTATAGTTACCATGGCAACCGAAATCAAAAGTGTGAATACATTTTCTAAACCCTGTGATAACTTCTTATATGATGACATAACACTTTTTGATCAAACCCTCCTATAGAAAATCAAAAATCAAAAACAAAATTTTGTATACTCATTCTCTTTCATAATATTCATTTTGGTGCCGTCAGCAAAGGGTTAACTGTGACGTTATTTTAGGTAAGGTTGAGACTTACTAAAAAAGAATGTTATAATAACATGATATTTTAGTTAAGTAGAGACCTCACCAATAAAGAATGTTATAATAACGTTATTGTAATGTGAAAGAATGTTACAAGAATGTCACAATAACAATACAGTGCAACGTAGCAATTTTTGGTACGAAAGACATTTTTGGGTGCCATCAAAAGAATGTAACAAGAACCAAACCAGAACTAAATGGAACGTTGCTGCAACGTCACTTTTTTGCCTGGGTTGCATATAAATACACAGGTAAATATGCTTTGTCAGCATGAACCAGAAATCATAAAGCGTGCCCAAACCCACCTAAACCAAGCCTAAACCAGACACCATACAAAATGTACATCACCCCCTCACCTGTCCCGGCATGCACCTGACGGCCACTTCCGGCGTCTGGTGGTCACTACTTCCGGTGAGGTGAGACATGCGCACTCCGCCTCACACCCCTCCCACAAGCCCTATACCTGCCCGTCGGGGGGGGGGGGGTGAGGAGCCCCTATTATTGGCCCAATTTGGACCGCCCCCCGCCCCCAATCAGAAAATACCAAAGATACCGGGGGATACCGGCCCCCAATTAGGGGGTTAAAAGACGGTTCAGACACGTCCCTATCGCAGGGGGTGGGGCGAGGGTTTATTAAGAGGGGTCACTTTATAGGCCCTTTTACACATGTGCGACTTGAGCTGTGATATCGGTGTGATATATATGTATAACACAGACAATTCAAATACAGGGACAATATGATTGTTGAAAATTGGAAATTTGGAGCATGTCACACATTATATATAACAAAGAATATCTAATCTCTAATATGTACGACTTCACTACGACACTGTCATATCGCAGCTCCTCTCACATAGTGTAAAACCTCCTTATGGCTTGTTCAGGCAAGCAGCAATGTACCAGGCATGTTCTGTAACCATACATTTTCGGTCAATCTGCAACTTCGTTAAGTTACATTATTTTAGGTCAGGTTGAGATTTATTAAAAAAGGAGTGTCATAACAACATTATATTTAGTGAAGTCAAGACCTTACTAATACAGTATGTTATTATAATGTTATTTTTATGTGAAAGAACATGAAAAGACTGTCACAATAACGTTACAGTGCAACATCACAATGTGAGGCTCTAAAGCATTTGTTGATGCCATCAAAATAACTAAACCAAAGCAGAACTAAGCAGAACGTTGCTGCAATGTTATGATAACATCGCATTCTTGCTTGGGTAGCGTACCATGCTGCAAATCTGAGTCAACTAACATTTCTAAGGTGACCTTCTTTGTGAGCTTGGATATTAACTTGTACTGATAGATGTTGACTGTTTAGGAAGACTATTATACTTATGAAATTGTTATATCACGTTTCAGGAGAAGAAGCAGTTGAATCTACCCTGAAGGGCAAAGGATACTTTACTTTCCATGATTTTAATATATTTGATTCTCGGTAATTATTTCATTTCTAATCAAAGAAATAATTATTGGGCTCGAAATAGGCAAGAAAATCAATGAGCCTTATGTTGTACTTGTTCGTGGAAACATAACAATATAACTATTTTTGCATATTGTAACGTTTTTCAATGCACAGTGCCCCCCTACCTTCACTGGGAGCTAGGGGGTGTGGAGTGTGAATGATAGGGGAGAGGTAGGAGGTCACTGGAGGGGTCAGAGGAGGAGGGGTAGGCCCAAAGGGGTGCC
Organism: Lepidonotus clava; assembly: GCA_936440205.1. Taxonomy (NCBI): domain Eukaryota; kingdom Metazoa; phylum Annelida; class Polychaeta; order Phyllodocida; family Polynoidae; genus Lepidonotus; species Lepidonotus clava. The sequence goes on along the minus strand of OW387143.1, from coordinate 47,858,811 downwards.
AGCACAGTACCGTCATTCCCCATCGTCCAGCTGATACTCCAAAATGTCTAGATATCTATATATAGTGACACTCCATGGGAAATCCAAGCTTATTGCAGGTATAGATAAGCTTGGATTTCCCATGGATGTACATCTTTCTGAGTCTCTACCCTCCGTATGTATGTATGTATGTATGTATGTATGTATGTATGTATGTATTATAAACTACTATGAAAAATACATGGTCACAGAATAAGCTTGTTACATCGCTGTTTTTCAAGTACGCGCATCAAATAGCTGAATCTGCCTAAGAAGGTGACGATGGAACCCACTTCCTTTTCTACCTTGACCTTTTCAAATTAAACTAGAACTCCATCATGCATGTATGTTCAAGGGCTGCACAGTATGACAGCTTTCTGAACGTACGGTAAAGATGTTGATATAGTTTTATCTCAACCAATGTCATGCATCGTGCTCCTGTCATGGCGTGTTATCTGAAACGTGAAAATGTTGATACCTTAGAAGTGTGAGTGACGACAGGTTAAACGATAGAAGTACGCCACTCCCAGTGGGATAGGGAGCTTGGTGTTTAATTTAGTTTAGGAGAAGTGGAGTCAATTCAAGGGCGGACCCGAGGGTGGGGGCTGGGATGTCTAGGGGGTCCTCTACTCCCTCCCTTTTTTGGTGGACCCATTAACTACAAAAAGAGTGGAAAATGGTGCGTGTATGCATCCGAATGTATGCTGCTTTTACTGCCTTAATTCAGTATTAGGCCTTTATGCTGAGCTCCCCCCTTTTGGAAATCCTGCATCCATCTCTGATTCCCGCCAGCTTTACACTCGGTATAGTTGTTCTTTTGCTTTAGTTCCTATAGCTATATATTTGATAATTTATCGTATGATTTTATGATGATCTCTCATTTTACCCTGGATTTATATGCTGAAAAAAATAGATTATTTCAAACTGATCCATCAAAGTATTTCCCAGTGATATGTGCCCAAGTTTAGTTCATTGATAAATCATAATTATATGTTCGTATTTGATATCAATTATTTTAGGTATCACAAAAATAGCGCATACATATGTATGGGGAACTCGTACGTTCTTATCACAGCGGCAACGTCCCTCAAGAATTACATACTTTGATATAGATATATCTCTCATGTGACAGTGACATGATTGATGACATGGAGGTGACATGAGCTATGACATATATGTCATCGGCATGTCAGTTAGCCGTGTGATGGCTCCCTTGTATATATACTACCCGCGTCATCCGCTATCTCAAATGTCGACTTGACGTCATGGCGTCATGACGCGATGACGTCATCGGCGTCGGTTAATTACTATGACATGTACATGACGTCATATTCACCTGAAGACGACGAGACTTCCTTTTCCCAATCTCCTTAGGGATCATGAATCCATTAATTACATACGCATAAGACATAGGGCCACATTCTACAAAACTTTAGAGGCAGATCTCATTGACGGATCTAACGTTTTGTGCAAAAAGAGGTTGGGGGCGGGCGCTCATAAAAAGGAATTTTACATTGAAAAATTCTTAATTTGAAAAAAAAAGTAAGGGTAGGGGACGTGGGGAATGTGACGTGAGAGCGCACTCCTCTCCTTTTTCCTGAAAATGTACCTTTTTTGATACATAATTCGGCCCAAAATAAACAATAAAGTATTGTCCACAAGCGCGGCCCCTTGCCGTTTTCAAGGCCCTTTATCAACCTCCACAGGCCCTGGTACTGGCCGCCCATCCTCCAGGCGGTTCCCGGGAGGAGCGTACCGGGGAACGGGCGTCGGCCGGCCGGACGGGAGGGGCCCCTGGGTCCAGCACACCAGGCGGGGGGACGGCAGTAGTGGCGGATTACAAGGGGAGCGTGGGGGCGCGCGCCCCCACCTTTTGGGCCAAATTTAGATTTCTTGTAAAACTCAGCCAAAAAATGATTAAGGACAATTGTCTCCAAAAGCGCCCCCCTCCACACCTTGTCATAATCCTATATCGGCCACTTGGCAGGGGTGGGGAGGAGGGTTGCGCATGAGGCGCCCGACGCCCTATAATACTTATTGGGAAATTTAGACTTTTTAAAATCTTTGCCTCAAAGCGGTGCGCCTAAGATTTTTACATAAGGGTTCCCCTCCCCTTCCTTTTTTAAATCTCTGGATCCGTGCCTGAAGGGGCTGGGGCGAATGATCCATGATCCACGATGCGGCAAAATCCAAATCGCTTCTCTTCTCAAATATTTTTCACGCATTTACAAATATATATGACTATATTGGCTAAACATTTCATATTGGCTAAACATTTCATTAATTCACTGACAATACTTTTGTAGCATCAAGTCTATTAATTCTCTCAGGAGCATTGTAATCGTATACTCTGTTTTTTTAACCGATTCTGAAAATTAGTTGATATTCGGCCCATAATCGTTCCATAAACGCATGGTGGACCAGCGCCTTAAACGGCTGGAAGATCTGCGACCTCGCATCCATGATCAAATAGTGCAGATTTCTAATTTGGGTCAGAGCCAGGGTTGGGTCCAGCACTGTTGGAAAATTGGTTTTGGGGACACCAATGTACAATTAAACCAATCAATGAAGCTATAGTATAGATAAACCAGAAAGTGTTGGGTTGATATGGAAACTATAGGATCCAGGTGGGGGGCGGGAGAAGGTTGGAGTCCAGGGGTTAAACTTCACATACAGAAAGTCACACTTGCAAGTGCGAATGCGTTAAGTTTGAATACTTAACCTAACAGCACACCTCTTCCTAGCTCCCAACCCATTTTCTTTTGCGAAATCCTGTATCCACCCCAGAGAACCCTTTTTCACACTTGGCTTCCTCTGGGGTGGATCCAAGGGGTTCCAGGGATCCTGACCCCCCCCCCCCCCCTTCTACCACCCCACCTCATTTTGGTGGGGATATAAACTTGCCAAAGAGAAAGATGTTGCATGCACACGTGCAAATGCACGACGTTTTAGTACTTAGCCTACATGCGGAACCTTGCCCCCCCCCCCTTCTGAAATCCTGTATCTGCCCCAGAGAACCCCTTTTCAGACTGGGCACCCTCCCCAGGCAAGCAGCGACATAACAAGCCCATACTGCGACCGTACTTTTTTGGTTAGTCTGTAAACTGTAACCTGCCCAATTTTCACGAAACAGTTACATTATTTTAGGTAAAATTGAGACTTACTAAAAAAGAATGTTATGATAACATATTTTAGTGAAGTTGAGACCATACTAATAATGAACGTTATAATAACGTTATCATGATGTGAAAGAAGATTACAAGAATGTTACAAGAATATCACAACAATGTCACAGTGCGACGTTGCAACGTTAGGTTCTAAAGACATTTTTGGGTGCCATCAAAATAATGTAACAATTATAATAACATTATAACATCATAACATCATATTCTTGCTTGGGTCTTCCTCTTGGCCTCACACGCCACACTGCCACTTCCCACAGACACTACAACAGGGGTAGAGCAGGCGGCCAAGGGACCCGAGACCTTCCCACAGACTCTGCCAATAAGGACACACACACTTTTCCACCAAACGACATTTTCCTCAAGACAGCCTAAGACTTGGAAAGATTTGAAAATCGTTGATGGTCTTTTGGATAATCGTTCAGTGGAAACACAAAATCATTGGTTAAGACTTTTGTTAAAGACTGCAAACGACATTTGCTCAAGACAAAAGTGAAAGATTCACCAACGACCAAATATCTAACCTGTTTAATATTTCTGGAAGACAAATGCCAACGATTTTTTCCAAGAGCAATTATAAGCAATTAAAGCTATTGTTTCCTGACTTTCCTGGCCTCTGTCGTTTGGAAAAGTCATGCAGATAGTCCAAAAGTCGTTCAGATATCAGTATTTCAGTCGTTCAGTGGAAACACTTTGTTAACAGTTTCTTAAGATATTTTCTGACGATTTTTACTCAAGACCTTTTATTTTTGTCAGTAATTTTTATCGTGAACCTATACCATAGTAAAACCGTTTGGTGGAAACCCGGCTTAATAAGGACACACACACTTACAGGCTAACAGACCATCTCATCCATACCCTTGACAGATTCTCTCACGCCACACTCGAGTGTAAGCGAAGGCTTAGACCATGGAGAAGAACATAGTTGTGGTAGTACTAGTAGTATTTGTTGGTGGAGTATAGTAGGTATATAAGTGGTAATTACACTGGTCTATCGCCAATTGACCTGGAAATTATTACAGTATCTTGCCTGGGATTTATAACAGGAGAACCGATATCTTACTTGACATTTATACGTATAACTAAAACATGCTTTCCGTCACCTTGGATTTAATTAATGAATTCTATCAACTTAGCTCGGACTATTACAGGTATGACACTGACTCAGCTGGGACTATTGCAATGGCCCTAGACCCTTAAAATCGACAGGGTGACATTTAAAGCCTATAATGACATGCAACGTGAGATTTTTGAGAGATAGTGACAGGGGACTTAGGAATTTCTTAAATCAAACAGGGCAACATGACCATTTCTTACGATCAACATGCTGCATCAGGACCCCCAATCAAGGGTCACATTACAGGAATAGCACCAACTCAGCTGGGAATATTACAGAAATATCACGGACACACATGGGACCATTACAGGAATAGGACTGACTGAGCGGGGACTATTACAGGGATAGCACCGATTCACCTCAGCCATATTCCACGTACCAGTTTTGATGCTGCTGATTTTGCATTTGGTTGATTATCTCTGAGAATATAGCATGAAACCATGCATCCTATATATCATTTGAGAGAGAATTGTAAGACCTCTCTAATGGCATGTAACATTTCCATATTTGAACTTTATTCCCACTGCCGATTTTAAAAATCCGCAGCAAAATCAGCTTGTGGAATATAGGTTTTACCCTATTACAGGTCAACATAGCATCATCTCACTTGGAATAATCACAGGTAACACTAGGGACCCAGGAATCCAAATACAAACCCAGGTGGGAAGAAAGTACCTGTCTAGTGTCACTACCCAAGCAAGAATATGATGTTATTATAATGTGATTATTAAGTTCTGTTAAGTTCTGTATTGGTTCTTGATACATTATTTTGATGGCACCGAAAAACCTCTTTAGAACCTAACAATGCAATGTTGCAGTGTGACATTATTGTGACATTCTTGTATTTTTCCTTCACATTGTAATAATATTACTTTAACATTCTTTACCAGTAAGGTCTCAACTATACTAAAATAAAATGCTATTATAACATCTCTTTTAGTAAGCCTCAACTTTACCTAAGATAACATAACTGTTACGTGAATTTTGAGCAGGTTACAGACCATCCAAAAAAGTACAGTCGCAGAACATGCTTGTTACATAGCTGTTTACCTGGGTACCCCTCTTCACACCTGAGCCCTGTCCCACCTCGAACCCTGGAGTTTCAGGTAACAGGAGGCATTATCTCACCTGTGAATCATTGCCATAGGTGAGGCAGGGGAGGATGATTTACACTGAGATGAGACAAAGATGATAAATAACGGTCCAACAAAAATACATATAAGGTTTGTAATTGAAAGTATGATAAATGCTAGACATCATGTTAGGATTGTCCGGTTTTCAGTCCATGGTCTTCTGTGCAAAAGACCCGGGGCAAAAGACCTGGAGGAAAGCCAATGGTAACGCGGGTTCCTGGAACCTAAAGAGTGATAATAGACCCCCTTCCCCCTTCCTCCTAACCTCATACTTGTGTGACATGAAAGTACTGGTATACATGATGTATATCTATGACTTTGAGGACCAGATTGAGATTGAAGACCCATTTCAGACTCTGAGTACTGAATTGATAGTCTCCAAATAATAAGGACGATATCCAAAACGTTGATGGATTCCATGGCACACTAAACCTTGCCATCTTTCTAATCGCTTCATGCGTCGGTAACCACATTACTGAGGGACATAGGCCTAATTAACCACTGAAATATCTGACTTCTTGGCGGTTATACAGATGGAAAAGCGGACCAAATATCCTACATCATTCTGGAAAATGATAAATTGCACTCTGCAGTGCTCTCACCCCCGCGCCAGGAAAATAGTCCGTGAGAGTACTCTCTGCATGCTCTCTGCTATGTAGGACACTAACTATACATCGGTATTAAAGTACCACTACGCCCCTCAGTCGAAAAATAGTCCCACAATCTTCGCTGGTTGGCATTACTGCCCGAGGCCAGACCCAGTGGCAGCTACAGTGCAGAGATGATTCGCCATACAGCGAGCGTTGATGTGACAGAGTGGATTAATCGTTCCGAGGGAGTACGACTGCACTCTGAGGTAGTCATCATGTATACTGCACCTGGCTTTGTGATATTTACGACTGACGGACGCATACCTGGGATATAAAAACACTCTCATAAAACGGTCGGCGAAAACTGTGAGGTCACAGTTTGTGATTTACATGCCGATGTACAGACCTCATCTGATTGATATTTCCCTTAGGTGCAGGATACGTAACTGGTACTTAATATCTGACATAAAATAGGATCTGAGTAGGATATGATATCAGGGACGGATCCAGGGGGGATACAGGGGGATACAGGGGGACCCTGCCCCCTTTTGGTGGGGACTTTAACTTGCCAAAGAGAAAAAAAACGTTGCATGCATGCACACGAATGCACATGCATTTTAGTACTTAACTTATATCCGGAGACCCCCCCCCCCCCCCTTTCGGAAATCCTGTATCTGCCCGTGGATATAACAAGAATACAAATTATATCAATTTTGCAATGTTGTCAGATCTAGGTTGACATCAAGCGCATAATTATATACATATACACTCCTTCCTGCCTTCCTACTTATAAGTCAACGATTACTGTTTCAAAAATAAGAGTTGACTTCAGCATGTCGCCAGGAAATAATCAAAAATATGTACGATTTTCTTTTGATCTTGTTTCAAACAACAATCCCTTTTGAAGTTCAACCACAGAGCAGGCGTTTCAAACAACATAGCGCTTTTGAAAATAATAACCCCCCAACTTCCGGTGTCACGCCCCCTGGGAGACGTCACGGACACTACACCGAGTTAACGACTTAATGATTATGACGTCACAGGCTGCTGGTTGGCGCCTGTAACCGGCGTGCACGTAGCGTGGGAACGGATTAAGGACAGGTACCAGCTGGGGCCACTACATGTACTACTAGTAGTAAGTAGAGAGCGGCAGGGGAAGGTGTGCTTACACCTGGATGTATCTATGTTTTGAGGGAAGGATTAACTAATCGGATTTACTAGAGGATTATCAAGGATTATAGTGAGAGGATGGAGAGTACGGACCAGGACGGCAGTGGCGGGGTAGCTGATGGTGGTGATGAGGGTAAGTTGTGGTTTGTTTTGTATGTTGTAAGGGGTCACAGGGAGAGGAGACATCGTCACGTGGGTCTGGAGTAGGGTGACGCTTCGTGATACAGGGAGGATCTGGGAGTTTGGAAAAGGCGGGAACGAAGGGCTGGGGGAAGGTGGATAAACACTGAAATGGTGCACTTTTGTGGCTAAAATCTATTAGAATTTCCTCTTTTCGTGTCCATCTTACCTCCTAAGTTAAGAGCCAATGAGTGTCTATTATGTATGTAAAAACATTCAAGTGGAAAATGGGCTACAAAGTAGACATTTTTGGTTTCTCACCATGGCCTCCATATATATACATAGTTCAATTGTTAAGGACATCTGTGAAGTACTTAGAAATTGATCTTTTGTAGGTATAGGCTGGTAGAGTTTCCCCTTTTTGTGTCCATCTTACCTCCTAACTAAGTTAAGAGTCAACAAGTGTCTATGTAAAAGACAATCAAGTGGGAGAATTGGTGACATGGTAGAGGTTTTCGTTTTCTTACCATGTCCACGTATGCAAAGTTCATCATTTATAGGACATCTGAAAAGTAGAAAGAAGTTGCACTTTTGTGGTTATAACCTGGCAGTGTTTCCCCTTGCTGTGTCCATCTTACCTCCTAAGTTGAGAGTCAATGTAAAAGACACTCAAGTGGGAGAATTGGTGACATGGTAGAGGTTTTCGTTTTCTTACCATGTCCGCCATATGCAAAGTTCATCATTTATAGGACACCTGTCACACCATGTTGAAAGTTTAAAAAAGCCCCAACAGTTAAGGGGACCCCCCTGGATCCGCACCTGTTGCATAGGAACTATATAACATGAGAGATCATGATCAGAAAAAGAGGATAATTATCATCAGACAGGGGAAGTCCCAGCAATTCTCTTTTGATCTCATTATGATTAACGTTGAAAGTAATCCATTACAGGCATATTTTATCTACTCACTTCTTTTTAGCGATCTTATTCATAACATAACTTTGTATACAAAGCACATCATTAAAGACATCCTTTGTGAAAAAAAAGTTGAAAAACTTGGAAGCTCGGAACCTCTTTATATCATGTCACCAATGATACTACCTGAATGACTTTAACATAGACACTTGTTGACACAAAACTTAGGAAGTAGGATGGACACATATCCACTTTGAGAGTATAATCAATTAACCCCAGAGGAGTTGAGGGGATGGTCTCAAATTGTAGTTAATTTCTTCCTGGATGTGTCAGTGTGGTACATGAAGGCAGGAAGCACACTCCTTACCTTGTAAATGATCATAAGTGGTTCTTCCTTCCTTGCCTGACAAAATTCTCCTGCCACACAAATGAGTTAAAATCATCTTTTAACCATTGACAACGGGGACGTAGGTACAGGATTTTTAAAAAGGGGGGGGGGGTCAGAATTAAGGCTAAGCACTAAAACTACATGCATTCACATGTACACACATGGCATTTCCCTTCTTTTTACAGTTTAGAGGTCCACTAAAAGGGGGAATGGGGTGTCAGGACCCCCTGGATCCCCCCCCCCCCCTTGATCTGCTCCTGGACAACCTTTGAAATGCATTAGTTTTATATGCATATTGTGTGTATGTGTGTGTGAGCGGGTGTGTCTGTATGTGTGTATTGCGGGTATTGTGAGTTTGGTGTGTGCTCGTAACTTTCGTGAAGGACTCAAGGGGTTGAGTGTATGATACAGTAGGGAGCACAGGGTAGTAGCAGGGGTAATCTAGAGGTCATGTCACGGCATGATTCCCATGACGTTAACCCCTGACATGTTCACATGATGTGGTATACATGTCAATAAACATGGAAGCATGTGACACGCCATGCTGGGAGCTTGTCACACGGTGATTTAGTCACATTATTCAGGTTACACACACCTTAGGGTTTACACTCAGGTATACATGTAATGCACTAAGAACTCAGATATACTTAATGTTAATGTATGATGAAATAAGCCTCCTTGCTTAATGTTATTAGAATTATTATGTGCACCATGAGTATGGAGCACTTAATGGAGGGGGGGGGGGGTTATTTCAAATGTCGCATATCAAATTTAAGAAATGGCCCTGTCCCCATGCCGAATTTAAGAGAAAGCCATGTCGCATTGTCAAATTTAGGAAAAGGCCATGTTCCATGTCACTGGTGCCTAAAACGGCCATGTCGCCATGTCAAATGTATGTGTCTAGGGCCATAAGTATGCATGATTTATTTCAAACATGATATGTTTGAAAGGATATATGTATTATAATTTTACACAGCTATAACAATTAGAGACCAAACTTACTTGCGGGCGGTTTAAGGTAACGTATGGAATACGTCTGTATTCAAGATTGCAACCGATTCCAAGAAACTGATTACATCGATACGTTTAGCCGTAAATATACGACAGTATCTCTTTTATACATATATACCAGTCGTTTTGCCTTAAAATGAAATAACATGTGGGGCCCTTGATGGGGGGGGGGGGGGGGGGGTGGGGGGGGGGGGTCCCTGTCATGCAATTGTCGACTTTTAAGAAATTAATATGTCCCTTGTCACTTGACTTCTCGTGTACCATGTCGCCTCTCAGATCTTTTCATGTCTCATTTCGAATTTAAGAAGTGGCCCCTGTCAGGTCGCTTAACCATTTTCTACATGTCACAAAGCCCCATGTCGCATCTTGAATTTAATGGCAGTGTCGCTGTGTCGAATTTATGGGTCGAGGGCCATACAATGATGTCAATATCCAGATTTACTCAAAGCCCAGTAATATATTACAGTAACATCAGAGGAGATGACCGTTGGTCATTTTACTTGTGGTCCATTGACACCTCAATCCGTGTATTATCCCTCCCCTATTCACGTGCACGTTTATTGTCGTACGCCTGGAGGGACACATATACAATGTCCTGAGACACGTGACGGATGGTTTATCACCAGATGAAAGGGTATAGAGGTAATAAACATGACACATGCACTGTCGGACTTCAAAAGACACATGCTGTGTTATCGTTAATACGTCGTAAATTTAATGTTTTCGTCGGCTGGTTTGTTTCTTTTTCGCAATGAATTATGTACCATGTATATGAGCTGAAAGTTTTAGTGACATATTTTTGTAGGTATATATCATTATATATATTTCTTTTAATTCGACACACAAGAATAGAAATAATTCCACTGGCGGATCCAGGAATTTGAAAAGAGGGAGGGGGGGCGCATTATTGGAAAAAATTCCTTAATTACCTTTTGGTCGAGTTTTACATTAAAAAGACACAAAATTGTCCGAAAAAAAGGGAGGGGCGCGTGCCCTCACATCCTCCCCCCCCCCCTCTAGATCCGCCTCTGAATTCCGATGAATATACATGCATTTTCCATTGAAGGTCACATGCATCAAAATCTTTAGAAAGACTAGCGTGTGTACATGTGGATATAAGTTAACACCAAAACAAGCGTTCTTTTTAGTTGGGATTAAAACAACATCATAATAATTCAAAATGCACGTTCCCTTCGCTTGTTTCGGCCTGTTCAGCATTGTACCCTCTGCTGGGCCCTGTCACTTGGCCTCTCGTCAGGAACCAGCAGCTAAGGAGCAGACAGGACGGCGCCAGACGGCCCGAACATGATGTCAACATGTCGTTAAACATGGGGCCGTAAACATGTCAGTATACATGTCACGTTGACATGATTCATACATATGTAGCATGTGTGATGGTCGCGGTTTAATGAGCGATAATAAGTGCATGACACCCATTACATATATATCTACCGTCCAGTGGGTCCCGAGGGCCTGGGGCCTTTTAGACCCAGTTCACACAAGACGGGCCTTTTAGACCCAGTTCACACCTGACGAGTCTCTGCGTTTGACAAAAGTTAGGAATAACACCTGAACAGAATCAATACTATATATATGATATATGTATTTATATATTATATATTGTCCTCGTCGTGAATAAATATGAGTGATTTATGAATAACAAGGTGATTAGTTTGGACAATGAATAAATATAGAATATTTATCAAAGTGGGCATGGCTGTGGTTGAATTGCAAGTAACTAAATGATTACAGCACAGGACCTATGATATAGTGAGATGGCAACAAATAGACATAACCATGGTTACAGAATGACCATGTTACTGGCACGCTACACTGTAAAAAGTAAATGCTGTAAATTTACAGTAAACTTTGCTGGCAACAAAGTTTCCAGTAAACTTTGCTGTATAATTACAGCATACACTGTACTGTAAATTGTACAGTGCATGATACTGTAGGCGTCTTACATCAAAATTTAATAGTGCTGTAAAATTACAGCGCTCAATGTACTGTAAATTCTACAGTTCATGGTACTATAGATGTCTTACAGCAACCATTACTGTAAATTAACAGCAAACTAAGTACTGTAAATTTACAGTAAACTTTGCTGGCAACAAAGTTTCCAGCAAAGTTTACTGTAAATTTACAGTGCACTGTTATTTTACAGCACTTCAAATTAAAAGCCTTTTATCATCAATTTAACCTAAAATATTACCCATAATTCAAATAAAATGTAAATTCCCAACCACAAACCAATGTTATAGAGGTTGTGGGATGTAATTATGCTAGATTTACTAGCACATACATGCATTGGGTGATGTTGCAGCAGGTTTGAGAGATCATTACTTACCTATTAATTAAACTTTACACCAAAAAGGTGTCTATGCATACAGTATATAATTATCACATAATAATTACAATTATTACTATGTATTTCATCAACTTAAAATATCAGTTCATTTTGTGTGTATGGTATTCACTTTTTGACATCATTAAATGTAATTAGTTCACCTGGAAATATGGTTTAAAGGTAATATTCCAAAAATGTTTTTTTCCTTTTTACTTTTGCACTCCTGGTGGTCACTGTATTTTACAGTAAGATGTACTGTAAAAATACATTCTCATCATGTAATTTCAAATTTACAGTACAAATTTTGTAATCCTACAGCAAGTTTAACTGTTTATTTTCCAACAGCAAACATTGCTGTAACTTAGCTGTACAATTTGCTGTAGAATAACATTAACTTTTTACAGTGTAGAAATGATAATTTTGGTTCACGTCTCTTTGCACAAAATATTACATTATTATGTTATTATATTACATGTAGGATTATACATTCAGTTACATTTTAGGTTATTTATTCATTTAGAGGATATATCAAAGGGCTTACTTCACTGACTATAGCACAGGGATGTGGTGCAAATTTTTATCTTGAAAAATGGAAAACATTGAATGTCAGCTATATATTCTGTTACATTATGATGTGGGCTATTACAAATTGATCAGGTCTAACACAAATTTTGTGCAAATAGCTCGCTAGGCTTGCACTAAAACGAGTTGTAGGGGACCCTGGTGATACCAGATTGAAATAGGCATGCGCATATTAATTTGTTACCGGATTTTCAAGTAACAGATGAACAAATATTAGGAGGATACTATTGCGATACTCTTTCTCAAATCTTAATGCATGTGGCTAAAAGTTAAAGAAAATGTCAAAATTGCACTTTCTATTAACAAAACTTTACAAAATTGTCTTTTGATATATACAATTTCTAAAAAAAAAAAGAAATCCCGAAATGAAGGAGATCTCCTGGAAAATCAGGAGACTTGGAGCCTCTGAAGGAGACAAAAATCAGGGGCCTGTTTCATAACAAACCTCTGGACTGCTATGTGAGTTTTGTGTTTCATAAAGTTACGTTCATCTTTTTGGGTGCCGTAGCTACTTGAGTTTTGATTTCGCTTAGGTGGGTTTGGGTGGATTTATGTGAGTTTGAGGTGCATTTATGAGAGTTTGGGGTGTATTTACGCAAGTTTTGTAATGAAACGGCTACATACACGAGTTTCAAACTCGCATACAGTTTCCGTTAGCTCACATAAACTCCCGTAGCTATGGATCTTTGTTATGAAATGGGCCCCAGGAAGTGGTGAATTAAATATACCATATTTTAGGAACTTCAAAATTATTATGTCTGGCACCTGACATTTTAATTACACAGTCACGGACTAAGGCTATTCTAATAGGTAATGACCTTAATGAGCCAATCTCACTCTGAGACTCCTATTTCTTTGCCTTCTTTCATTATTTTTGTTCATTTCTACCCTTTCAGGGTTCAATCAGTGTGTTTTCACAAGGGTTATTGAATCAATCAGAGTTAGAACTTTATCATCATCACCCCCTCCAAACATGTGATCTAATAACCGTCATCCAAGCCCCCCTCTTCCCTGCAATCATTATTACCTTGTCGGCCGTTGGCAGGGAGGTGGGCGATAAACTAATGATTTCGCCATTATGTAATTACTGTAATCGCGCACCCACCCCCATCCGGCTCCCCCCACTATTAACCGTCATTTTTAATCAACCTTTTCATTCATCACTCTCACTGACATTGATTTTTTGGTCCTAATCTTATCTTTGTTTCATTTATTATATTCATTTTTTAGCCCGCATTATGTCCCGGTGGCAATTTTTCATGACGGCAGGGGCCCCCTTCCCCTAGGGCGCATGCCCCGGGGGCCGCTTAGAACCTCAAACACTTCCGGTTTGGGCTGATGGTGTTGTATGCGCATGCGTCGGACTCCGGAATGACGTCATCTCCGCCTTCCATGTTATTCTGATTGCCTGACACACTTTGAAATTAAAATTGAACGTGAATAGTCAATTTTATGTCAGGAACAAAAAGTAAAACTAGAAATAATTTCCTTTGTATATTTTAAATTGAATAAAGAGCTTACACAGGCGCCTAAAAAGGGAAAAATGGATGTAGAAAAATGACTAAAAGAGGGAATATGCCTTATAAAAGATTTTTTTAAAAGTTTTTTTAATGTTATGATAGCATTTTCTTTACAATTACAAATGTAGTCTATGTGAACCCTAAAAATATCAAAATGCTCTAGATTTGGGTAAACCCTGAACAAAATGAAGGACTGAGGCAACCCCTTCCCCCAAAATAAATCCTTGCCTGCTGTTTACATGCACTCATCAGAGTGAGGTGAGCAGTGTAAAATGATCTAATAAGCGCCTTCTGCCAAACGGAGGGGGGGGGGCAGGTTTGGGGTACGGTGCCGGGCCCGGGGGGGGGGGGGGGAGCACTTGGGTCTCAAAAGGGTACCCAGTGCAAAACAGGCTCACGCAGCGGGGGCGGTGAACGCCAAAATTGAGGGGCAGTCATCCACTTTTATGCCAATAAAGTGGGGTGGTGAACTACTTCTATGAAGCAATTGTGGGCAATAATTCAAAACTTATGTTGTGAGATGATGCTTAGGTGTAGGTGATCCCAGCTGCAATATCGCTCTGAATTTTTTTTTCTGCAAGTCAAGGTCAATTCACAAATAATACCATAGTATTGTTGACAATTAAAAACAGCAGGAAAAATTACATATTTAATTATTCAAAACTTAGTCTATATTACATTATGTCACACACAACACTTATGGCAATTTATCAGAACTTTTCCTAGACAATTGGGTGATTTTTATCAGTTTCATGGTATTGAGACACCCAGAATTTTGAGGGCGGTGATCTGCATACCCAATAATAAGGGTCAGTCACCCAAATATCGGGAGCGGTCAGTCCCAAAAAGTAGGTGTCATAGTTTGGCAGTGGTGGTAGTAGCCTTCAAAGAGTCACCCACGAAAGAATATGACTTCACTATAATGTTATTATAATGTTCTGTTTAATTCTACTTTAGTTCTTGTTACATTATTTTGATGGCACCCAAAAATGTGTTTAGAACCTAACATTGCGATGTTACACTGCGAGGTTATTATGACAATCTTGTAATGTTCTTTCACATTACAATAATATTATTATAAAATTCTTTAATGGTAAGGTCTCAACTTCACTGAAATATAATGTTATAATAATGTTTTTTTTAGTAAGTCTCAACTTTACCAAAAATAACATAACTGTTACATGAAAATTGGGCAGGTTGCAGACTAACCAAATAAGTATGGTTGCAGAATGTGCTTGTTACATTGCTGCTTGCCTGTGCAGTGCCTCCCCTCTTGGGGCACCGGGCGTCCTGCTGTCCTAATGGGTGATCACCGACAAGTGACTCATCTTGAACCAGCCCTAATCCGATAACGGTAATTGGCCGAGTGCCAAACTCCGTCCCCAATCTGGGAGTCAGAGCTGATGGGGGAGGTAACCCAGCGAAACTTGTGACGTTATTGTAACATCGCAGCAACTTTCTGGATAGGTTTTTGTTATGTTACTTTGTTGGTTTCCAATAACATTCCTGCAACATACTGTTGTGACGTTGCGCTGCGATGTTATCATAACAGAATGTTCTCATAACATTCTGTTCTGGTTTCGTACTAATCTAACATAAAAATAAGGTTATAATAACATTCTGATTTGTTGAGGTTTCAACCTCACCATCAATAACGTAATTGTTACGTGCCATCTTAGTAAGCAACAGGGTGGGAGGGTACCCTCAGATTAGGGGACTCAAGGTATCCGAACAGTTCAGTGGTTGGGTCCTGGATTTGGAAAGCTGCATAATTATTGTGATTATAAATTGACCTTGAATTGTGAAGTGACAAAACAATTGCGGCCCAGACCTTTTGTATTTTCCTCTTTTTATTTGGGATGTGTGTACAGGGGTATGTGGGGGGAGTCTCAGAATCCTATACCCCCATCCACACACACCCAAACCCTAGTTTTTATAATTTGTTAACCTAAGGCCCATATCATAATGGGATTGTAGTCCATACCCGGGGAGGAGCCACAAGAAAAGATTTATATAGGTTTAGGGAGTGCACAGAATTTTCTTTTCTTTTTTAGGACGTTGACAGTTCACGAGCACATGCCTTTATCACTCGGGGGGGGGGGGGGGGAGTGGGCTGAGGGCTACAATGTCCATGCTTATTTTTGTGTGCCCGTTTGGGTAAAGTACCCTCCCCCCTTGCTGCCCCTACCCCCCTCCAATACACACCTTCCGGCATTCGGCCAAGTCAATTCGACAATAAGTGATCTGGCCTCGATTGTGTCATGAGGTGAAAAATGTAAAGAACAGTTGTATATTGGACGATTTACGTTAATTGGTAAGAGTGAGGAAATTCAACCGTCAGGGAATTTTTTTTTTATTATTGAATCAAAACTATATCACTTTACAGTGCTCTTTCTACAGTTGTAGTATGGTGATGATGGAAAATGATTGACATAGGGCGAAATAATAATGAAAAAAATCATTGATATACACAGCATAATTATCTAAGTCAATTGGTAAGTGTCATTCTAGTGTCCACATATATAATAAACACAAATTTCCAGAATAACAGTTTTCCAATGGTATAATGGAAGAATACGTTACAGTTTGAGTCCGTAAACATGTAAAAGCAATGTACAAGTATCAAATGTCAATGATTCAACTGAAATTAACATGTTATATAACTAAAAGGATTGGCCTTCTATACTCCAAGCAGTTGCTCGGGTGATCCAGGAATGTTAAAAAATAGGGGGCCTTAAAGGAGAACCGCAAAGGCAATTTTATTTTTAATATCATATTGAAAATGTATTTCTTTAGTTATATCTACAAAAGATCACTGCTAATATAGCATTAATGATGAAGAAATGTATGTTTAAAAATAAAATTGTGCAGTGGCTTCTACTGTGTGCATGTGACGTCATCTGGGCTCTTTTAGATAAGTAGGGCAAGGTGTTAAGGCTCCTGCTATGGTTGACTGCACACACAGACACCTGTGACTGAGAGCCTAGATGATGTCACAGCCCTGTGAGATAAGCCATGAGAGTGTATTCACAATTCTAACAAAAGCTTACTTGGCCTTTGGTAGTATCTTTGTGTACTAATTTAAGTCTAATGCTGTTTAAAATATACATCAATTAAGAGGTTTTTACTATATTTTAGATTTTTGTTTTCTCCTTTGCGCTTCACCTTAATATAAAAATTATATCCGACCGTCCAGGGCCACGAATTTTGCCTAGAAAGAAATATCTGGCCAGAAGAAGGACCTCCTGCATTCCCCCAGCCCCCCCCCCCCCTCCCTAAATCTGCTACTGGTCAGTGTTGCAACCAGTTAAAAAAAATATGTTGGCAAACCTATAAAAGTAAAATAAGAGAAGTTTTCTTTGTCGCTCAGAGTCGAGAGTATTGGTAAAGTGAATATAAGAAATCAACTAGGAAAAGAATGTGATTTTCCTATCACTAGCCTTTTCATACTCAAATGTATTACCCCTAAGAAATATGCACAACATTTAATGGGAAAAAAAGGAGAACGAAGTAAAGAAAAGCTACTCAAACAAAAGAAACTGAGGAAATGAACGCCCATGGGAATTATATTTTCAATGCTGAAGCAAAAGCATTGCACCCCGAACCCTGCATTTGCCTCTTATTTTCCCTGGCCTCATTGCATGCTTATCCCAGCATGCACACCCCACCCCCTCACTCCCCTCCTCACCTCCCCCCTCACCACCTCCCACCCCGTCCCCTCATATTATCCCCCACATTTATCAGTCTTCCCTGTCCAGGCTTAGATTACCTTCCCTCCTTAATTGATTAATTCGGCCTAATTTGTCTCCCACTACGGGGCCGCCGTCCTTCACCCACGGGGGCCCGCGGTGGCGCCTCTGGTGGCAGCGCCTGTCATAACTTGTTCTCACTTCCGGTTTATAAATGGTTTTTATTGTTGTGTGCAGGGGTGGATACAGGATTTAGTAAGCTAAGTACTAAAATATTGTACACTCACAAATGGTAGATCTACACCAAACAGGAGTAGATAAAGGAGTTCGGAAAGATGGTGGGGAGTCAGCATATAGGCTAAGTATTAAAATGTTGTATATTTCGTGCATACGCGAGTGAAGTCTCTTCATCAAGTTTAAGGTCCATCAAAAAGAGGGTGCAGGGTCCACTGAATCCCCCGACGCCAGGATCCACCCTTATTGTGTATCTTCTAGTTCTTTGTCACATTTTGTAAAACTCTTTGCTCCTAGAACTGTTTTATTCTATGCCTCTCGATCCCCAAACTGACAGGTTAACAGGTTGGGAATGACATAAGCATGTTATTCTATCCAATGGGATGTCAAATAAAATATGAAACGTCTATAACCGCACATTAATGAGTATGCATTGAAAATAAATTATTATAAGAAATATTTGTTTAAATCTGCAGGATATATTTCTCTTTAGTATTACAATGATAATGAGTTTATTAGGAATAGAAAACTAATATTTATTTTGAATCCATTTGAGGAAAGAATACACTGAATCTCCACCAAAAATATGGTTATATTTATTCGATTATGCACTCCAATGTCGTTTATACAAAATTATCCGTCTTATATCTAACCCCCCCCCGCCCCGCCCCGCCCCCCACACACGTTTTAAGGTGTGTTTCACAAAATTAACTGTTACACCATCAAGAAAAACATCTAATTACAAGTACTTATATACTGCAAATGCAACACTAAATTATAAGTTAAGTTACATAACCCGAGGACAATGCATAGCTAATGCATTGTCGCACATGATTCAATGCACAATTTACACTGATATACAAGTGGATATAACAAGGGGAGAATACATCACTAATATAGCCGCAGCAATTTCAAAATGTACCCCCTCAACCTTGATTAATAACTATTATTTATCATCTCAAGAATTACATAAATCTCCATTGAGTCCCAACATAATTGACCTTGTTTATTAATTCCATTCATTGTTGTAGAACATGCAGGCTTCACATTCACATAGAGTTTATTAATTAAGGACGCATTGATAACGACAAATTACCGATCGTATTACATAACCGTTCACCAATCTGGGGGACTGCTGAGGTTACCAAGGAGATGATTCCTATATTGCCATCATCGCCAACCAGGAGGGCGTTCCAGAGAATTTTTGCAACTCACAAACACATACCCCATATACGAATAGAAATTTACGACTATTCCAGCAAAGTGTGTCCAAAGACTTCACAATTTCGTATCGTATAGTATTGAAACATATTCGTAAATATATACGACCAGTCGTAAATAACATGTCAAAACATGTCAAAACATGTCATACATATCAAAGACTTCACAATTTCGTATCGTATAGTATTGAAACATATTCGTAAATATATACGACCAGTCGTAAATAACATGTCAAAACATGTCAAAACATGTCATACATATCATTATAATACATTATGAGATATATTTCACATCCAGTTGGAGCTGGTTGAAGATTTACGAATGTGAATATACGAAAATGAGTGTACAAGTATACAATATATGGATGGTCAACTTAATAGAACAATGAAATAATCCTTGTATGGCTGATCATACTACCCTGTTTAGCATTGGCTCCTATGGAGACAATGGAATTACGTTGACCCCTATGACCTATCGTAAATATCCATGAAAATGCTGTATACGAATGGTCGTATATGTATACGTATGGTCGTAAATATCCTTTGGACACAGAAAAAAAATCGTATATTTTCTCTGGCCACCTTTTTCATCATTTAGAGATCGTACAGCTTACGATCGGTATACGAACTGCCGTAAAAATCCTCTGGAACGCCCTCCAGTACTATAGTCCCCCAGCAGCTACCGCGTTCAGGACGTAGCGCGGCAGGGGAAGATGCTATATTGCTCGCCAGAGATAAAGAGTAGAAGAAAGCTATTACATATGTACTCTTAGTCTATGTCATTACATCTAAAGACAAAGATTGAAAGTCCGTATTTTTTGTGACAAGCGCCTCTTGAAATTAGAATTTGGAGAAATGTATAACTTCTGGGGTATCATATCATTCAGCAACTTCATATTTATTATCTACGATAAAAAGCCTCACACATCAATTTGCCTTTCCCTCATTCTCCTATATATGTTCTTTTCCTCATGCTTTAAGGCAGACACAGTTGGTTATATTTGATAAAGAAGATATTTCTAATAGGCCAATGGTCTTTATGTAAGAAGGTGGATAAGCTAGTGAGATGGTCAGATAAAGAAAATATTTGGAATTGTGAAGTACTTAGGTTTAGTAGTGTGTATTAAATGAAGAGAAGACTTAAAGGCAGGAGGTGTTGTTGATGATGTTCAATATATTTTCTACAATCTCAGGAGTGTAGGCCTAAAGGCCTTTTGCTGTTTAGTTGTTACATGTTGACTCTTCTGCTGCTGGACCCAGAGTGTCCTTACAGCATACCTGCACCTCCCACCTGACCTCTGGTCAGTGACCTAATTACAACTGGCCAATGAGGGCAGGGGGAGTGCTAACTACCTAATTACCATAAACTCTATGATCTAGTATGTACAAATTTGACATATAGTTTGATTATTATTTAGGAAATTATGATGATAATATAATTCATATAATACATTAGGTGAATACTTGTAATTATTAGAAGGAGGATAAACTTGGGTATAACAATTGGGAATAAAGACTTTAACGTGAGACTTTAACATGATCCCATACACATCCTATCCCATAACCACCACTTTAATCCACCTTTAACCGCTGTCAATATATACCATTTAATAAACAAATGAACCCCTCTCCCACCCCACATATAAAATAACCGACCCACATTAATTCTGCACATTTACCATATAATTCTCCCTCTTTACCGTATACAATGACCGACCCTCATTAACTACCCCCTTCCCCCTTACCATATACAACGACTGGCTCCAACCCCCGTAATTCCCCCCTCCCCCGTTTGCCATATACAATGATAGGCTCATGGTAATTTCTCCCGTCCACCATATACAATGACCTAGCCACGTTAATTCCCCCCTTTTCCTATATACAATGACCGACCCTCGTTATTTCCCCCCGTGATGTGTTACAGGCTGGTGATTGGATATTGTGGTAGGGATAGGCCGACAGCTGGCCGCCTATAATAAGCCTTAATTTGTCCCATTTTTATTAGCAATAAACGAACTAATTCATACAAGAAAGGGTTCGTTTATATTGGCTTGTTTAATGGCTGCTTGAGGCAAGGTCATGCAAATACTTGTATCAGACCCTCATGAGAGGATTCTACATTAAGATATATATATATATATATATATACGTGTGTGTGTGTGTTTGTATGATAGATCAGTGTAAAGTACATATTGGTACTGCACAATATTTGGAGAAACCCATTTGAAAATGATATCTCTAAATCGCCATATCATTTCTATTTCAAAGAAAACTTGTTTTGAAGGTAATGCAGTTATGTAAAGTCTGATATTACATATGGAAAACATGTCCCCAAGGACGCCAAGACAAGAAATACAAACATTTCGAAACGACATTCTCATTAAAAACATGGATACATATAATCATTTCGTAGCTGCGTATGAATTGATGACACTTTATATAACGATTAATAAAAAACTGACCACCAATTTCGAGACATTGACACATATATACTAACAAACACCCCAAGAGAGGACCTAAATCGTTATGATGCACTATCGAGGTGTTTTCCCATTTGATGAGTAGGGATGGAAGGAAAATACATTCTCTCTCGCTCTTTTTTTTTTTTATTTCATCTGCATATTCTATTTGGGAGTTTACCCTCCCTTGTCTTGAAATAAGTTCCTCTGTCGTGCTATAGGGGGCGCGTCAGTCAGTGTTACTGGTAAAACCAGCCATCGAGATAGACCCATGGTCATTGAGCAAGGGAACAAGGGTGGACGCTGGCGGAAGAAAACACATAATAAGTCGGATAACCATAAAATAAGGAAACCGTGACTGACTGGGAACTATCTGCACATTATTGCCGTGTATAAATATCTTCCATAATCGCCCAACAGCCTGAACTGAACGGTTCTGCCTCTGCTCAGTGAATTCTGTTTAGCAGACGACATTCGTGCGCGCCGCTTGTACTCGGCGTGGCCCACCGCTGGTCTTTGTTATTGTCTCGCGCGGCGCGAGATCTCGCGGCTGCGCACGTGGATTGAGGTTATAACGCGGGATTTGGGGCGGAGGAGGTTTAGAAAGAGGAGGGAGAGCGAACAGTAAGCACTAACCGTCGAGGAACCCGCTCTAAAACCTCACACACACCTTACCCACGCTACCAGAACGCGCTAACTTCTCCCGCGTTCCTCCTACTACCACGTGATCCCTCAAAGACGCTGCTTAAGCCCTGGAGAGACGCCCTGGAGGACGCAGGAGGGGAGAGTGACAGCAGACGGACGCTGTGTGCACGGGCGGGGAGTGGAGTGTACTAGGCCGGGCAGCGCCGACCCGACCAGCCTGCCTGCCGTGGTGGTGGTGTTATGGATTTGCCAGCTCCGCTGTTGTTCGTGTAGGCGTCCACCGAAGGCTACTGACAGTTCGTGAGTGTCAGTGACAGAGGATTATTAGGAATTAGGAGGTTAATACAACGTCTATATTGCAGTAAAAACACTGTAACCGACCACTGCACGGCCACCTCCACTGCTGCAGTGCCCCACGACCAGTAGGAACTACATGAACACACATCCTACATCTAGAAACACACATCCTACGTCGAAACAGCATCCCAGACCCCAATCCTCCTACCCAGCCGTAATCAAGATTAAGAAACAACTAAGGATAACCTGCCCTACTTTCATCCACACATCGTATAAGGAGTACCCCACACGTCGTACGGTCGGCCCGGAAGTGCCGACGATCGCCGGAAGTGCCGACGATCGCCGCCCGCCCGCTGCCCTCGTCGTCGTCGGTCGGCTGGTCGGCCCCTCCTCCCCCTACCCCCCGGGAGAGGGCGGTGTTAATATGGCCGTAACACTATGTCTCCTCTACACCCGACCAGCAGCTTCTTAGGTAAGGAACCAGAGGGGATGGGAAGGGACAGGGGAGGTTGTGTTGTTTGGTTGGTGGGTTAGTTTTACAGCGACCAGAGGGGACAGTCAGGGGCAGGGGATGCAACCAGAGGGGATGGGAAGGGGAGGTTGTGTTGTTTGATTGGTGGGTTACATTTACAGTCAGGAGTTATCATGTTGTTCCTGGTTATTTGACACACATCTTAGTACATGTACTAAACTCTTACTGAACTCCTGGTTATTTGACACACATTTAAGTACATGTACTAAACTCTTACTAAACTGCTTGCTCCCTATGAGGAGTGTCAGGAATACCTCTGCCTGGGATAGGGAGTCCCCAATACACCATGTCCCATGGTATATTGGTATAAGGCGTTACACCCCCAAAAATAACCAGTAATCTGTCTTATGGGATGGTATAAAAATGCCAAGGAAGCTTTTCTGTGGATTACTTATCCGCATAGAAGTAGTCTATTCAAATGAACTTAATACTAGTTAGGAAACTCATCAGTCTCTGTTGATGTTCAAATTTTCGATTTTGTGCAGAAATGCTTGAATGCAAGAGCCACTTCTATACACATGTCTGTCTATACGTGTGATTGGCAGAAATGAATGAGCTCATTAAGTACATTGGAATTCAGCCACAAGCTAAATCCCCTAAACTGGACAAATAGAGGACAGGGGACAGTCACATAAGTCAGCTACGTGCCTTTTAATGTTACAGTACTTGTACATGTAGTAACTTTTATACAAGGAACATTAGTCAGTTATGTCTCTATTAAAGTAACAACAGCTTCAGTAAATACAAAACAAAAACTGAATGTTAGGGCTGTGGGGTATAGTTTTTCCCAGCAGGGCCATTACTGCCATCTCTTTGTCTTCTGGTGGTAATTGCTCGGATTCTGCACTTCACGTCTTAGGGATGGTTGATGTGACTTGACAGCCGGCTGCGACTGCCACAACACTCCTGGAGTCTGTCCAGTCAGACCCACTGTTTCCCAAAGTTAGTCTATACACCAGCAACCATTTTATTTTAGGTGGGAATTCCCCCCTGTATCCCAGAATGCTTTAGGGTTGCTGGTTTTAAGATATGGGAGGTAGGACGAACCGCCCTACAACCATCAAAGTTTTACCCATACTATCTATGCAGGGCCAATGAAATGATTCTTAAAATGATTTGAAGAAGCCAGTAAAAGCCTAGTCCGTCCCTGACCTACTTAACTCTTACATAATAGGTCCGTACACCCACAACAGTCCATGGCTTTTATTGGTCAATTAAAATTTGGAAGGAATTCTTTTATTGGCCCTCTATAAATGGCATGGGGAATCCCTTTGATGGTTCTTGGCCTGCTGGCTGGTTTATGGTTCTCCCTGCCATAAACCAGCGGCTGCAAAGCATGCTTGGATTTAGGTGGGAATTCCCACCTAAAATGGTTGCCGGTGTACAGACTCACTTTGGGAAACAGTGGGTCTGACTGCTACAGACTAGTAAAAGCCATGGACTCTTGTAGATGCACAGACCCATTATGTGAGGGTAAATCTGGGTCAGGAGGACTAACCCTCCCACTGACATAACCTACTCGTCAGGACCCTCTCACTTCTCCCCTCCACCGCCTTGAAATAATGAGGCCAGGAGGTGGGCCCCAGGTAGGGTTGCTGACTGTGACGGTGGGGGGAGAGTGAGGGCTGGGGGTGGAGAGTGACGGCTAGGGGTGGAGAGTGGAGCCATGTCAACAGAGAGGGATGGCAGCAGCTGGTCGCTTACCCAGGGCCTGGAAAACTGGGAGTTTCCCTTTGATGGCTGAAGGCTCAGGGATTATGAAGGGGAGTTGTTAGTTAATGAGACTCTTATAAGTCACAGGAGAGAGTTATTATAACTCTCTGGGTTCGTGCTAAGCCCCTTTTTAAGTCGCCAAAAGGGCGAATTCATGATGATTTGGATTAGTCAAATACTATATTAATTAGCAAACTTTGCTGCCACAGAAAAATGTTAATGATACATGAAGATTTTCGACGGGAAATGGGCTATAATCTGCCTTGATTCTGGAATATTTTGGCCAAAATAATTAGCCAAATCTTTCGAATTTGGATAATTTATCATGTAATCAGGTCGCCAGATTGATTCTGCATTCGCCATTGGCGATTAGGAGAACGGTTAGTGCGATGGGTGAAGGCTTGGGGATTATGAAGGGGAGTTAATTAATGAGACTCTTATAAGTAAGTCACAGGAGAGAGTCATAAGTGAAGTGGGCAGTAATTATTTAGAGGCTAGGAGTAATTATTTAGAGCTGGAGCAATCAGTTTGAAGTGAGCTTAGAAGTGAAGGGATCTGGACGCTGAAGCTTAGTTATTATTCAGAGGTGGGAGTAACCTATTAATAAAGCCTGACTCACCGGCAGGAAGCGCTTAATTTGATCCATGGGACAAGGTAAATAATTAGCTTCATCTTTTTCTAAATGTAAGTTTAAAAAACACCAGTCTACTGGTCAAAGCCATAATAACATACACTACTAAAATTTAAATGTATTATAAAAGTGGACAAAACTAGACAGAATTGTACACAATAACTCTCTAGATTCTCTCCACGTTTCGAGAATATGGAAATACTCGCTGCATTGCGTCTGATTGTCCTAAATTATTCTTATGACATTTACTACTTAAGTTTTCCACGGCACCTGCTAAATCGAAAGAACAGTGATAGTCGTGTACTAACGATAGATATAAACGTGTACTGTTCGCCGAAGGTTATCCAGTTACTTGCAAGTAAAGGTAATGCATACAGGGTGCTTGTTCCTAAATCAGTATTCATTTAGGTGCCTGGCCGCATACAATCAGCTCTATTTATTTAGGTGCACGCCCCCTGGAGATAGGAACATCAATTAGCGGGGGACACACGGCCTATTATCGCCCAGTACACATGTACGTGTCGAAGCTCAATGAGTGTGTGATGGGGGGGGGGGGGGGGGAGGGATGGGGGTGATGGTGGCCAATAGAGATCAGTGGTCACTCTGCACCGAGTATTACAATGCCCACCTTGTCCTGTGTCGACTTGTGGTTGGTAGGAGAAGGTTTGCCTTGTGTTCAGAGTGTTGTGTAGGAGGTTTTCCTTAACTACTAGCCTGCATTATGTGGATAGGGGTCAGGTAGTTGGTAGAGGAGGAGTCATTGTAAAGTTGTTTTATGGCCCTGAACTCTTTATGTTTTAGCACACATAATGGTAGAGGATTTCTATCATGTACCCAGCCTCTGCCCAACTCTCAACCAACTAAGTCAAACCTCAAAAAAAGCTTCATAGGTTCACTTGAACTTACTTTGAAGAACATGCCATTTTCTGCTGGCTCCTGACATCCAATATGTTATTGTGACAGTCCTAGCTTCCCCCGTAGCTTCCACAGACTGTAAACATTTTAACATGATCTTAGGAAACTTTGAAGTTACTTAACGTGAAAGAAACAGTAAGGAGTTTGCCTTGTAGGCATACAAATTAAAGAAATTTAAGAAAAGGCCATGTCGCGCTGTCGAATTTAAGAAATTGCCCCGTCGCCGTGTCGCCCTGTCAAATTTAAGAAAAGGCCATGTCCCATGTCACAAGTGGCTAAAATGGCCATGTCGACTTTAGGGGATTTAGGGACATTCATATGAGCAGCTCATTTTATTGTAATAGGTGTATCCAATTTCCAGGATCCCATTTTACTCCCTCCCCTCCCTCCTCCCCCCCATTCCTTATCACCCCCCCCCCCCCCCCCTCCCCCCCCCCCCCCCCCCCCCCCCCCCCCCCCCTCCGTGCCGATATCACACACCGTGACAATAAAGGCCCGGTCACATATAGAGACTGAACTCAACTCAACAGTTGAGTTGAGTTGGGTCTCTGATAGTTTTGATATGTGACATAGGGTTAAAACTGGAGTTTTAGGTTTTCTCAAGACTGATCAGTCTGGTCTCTAATCTTGAGATATTGAAGATTTAAAACTGGATAGTCTTGAGTCTTAAGCAGTCTTAAGGCCCAGTCTCAATATGTGACCGGCCTTAAGACTGGATAGTCTCCAGTCTCAAGCAGTTTTAAGGCCCAGTCTCTATATGTGACATAGTTTAAAACTAAACTCAACTGTCTTGAGTCCATTATCCAATCATATAAAGGCAAATAGACACACCTCTTTTTCCTACATATCATTGAGTTTAAAGGCAGAGGATAGAAGACACAAGACTATCCAGTCCCTATATGTGACCACTCATCATTTTTTCCTTAAGACTGGTTTGTCTGCAACTGTTCAGTCTCAAGTTCTTAAGACTGTTGAGTTGAGTTGAGTCTCTATATGTGACCGGGCCTTAAGATGCACCGTCCCGATTTACCGGCCCGTAGCGATAACGCACACCGGACTGATATCGCGGGGGGGGGGGGGGGGGGGGGGAGGGGTTCTTGGGGGGAGGGGTGTGTCCTGCTTCGGGCTGATAAGGCACCAGGAGGGGTGTCATCCGAGCCCTGATTGTCACTCCAGGGCAGCGCTGGGTGTGCACCCACACAACGACGACGGCTTATTTTACCCAGGGTGGGCGGATAAGTTGTCCGTGGTGGGGAAACAACTAGCCAGGGTGTGGGAGGCTGGGGTTTGGGTGGGTTTTTGCTGGGGGGAGTGCGATAACTTGGGGTGCTGGGGGGGGGGGGGGTGGTGATGTGGAACTTAAACCATGAGTCGACTCCACACGGCATGACACAATGGACACTAGTAATTATTGTGGGTCACTCAGAAATCTAGGACTGTTCTAGATATTTGGATGAAAGTTAAGATTACGATGCTTTGAGATAAAGAGTTACCCTGCAACGTACCAATTGCTTGGCTGTCGGTATTAACTGAGTAAAAATGTATTAAGGAAATCCCTATCCTTGGCCTCATATCCCTTCTTTCAAGTTTGGATTAGATTTCCCTGCTATTTGCTTGATTTTCCTGGCTGTGAGCTAGATTTCTCTGCCATTGGCTTGATTCCCCCTGGCTTTGAGCTAGATTTCCCTCGCTTTGAACTAGATTTCCCAGCCTTTGAGCTAGATTTCCCTGACCATGGCTTGTTTTCTGAATCACCATTAATACGAGCAAAGGCCGATTGCAAATTTTTCTACCAGAGCAGCAAATGGCCGCAGCATGGCCTTCATATCTGCCTTCACCTCTGTTTGTGTGTGACACTTGGAAGCTGGGTGACAGTCAGGAAACATGAGACAACATGTCGTTAGCGGCTTTTAACGAATGGTGAGTTAATTACCAGCAGGTTAGGGTCAGGTGGGTTTAATAGGCCTCATTACCGAGACTACGGGGAGGGGAGGCCAGCAGCTGGATTTAGACATGTCACAAGAACAATTAGATCGTCTAGTTTATCCGCGGCCAGCATCTAGGCGGCGCTCAAATTTGGCCAATCAGAGGGCCCTGAACTATGTGGGAAGTCAGGCTTTTGGAATAATTAATGGGTGGTTTTCCCGACCACGCCACCTGGTGTGAGTATGCTGAGTTGCGATATGAAAGTTCAGACAAGCCCACGCACTGCGTTTTTGATTTGGATTGAATACGGTGATTCTGACTTTAAAGTTGAGTCCTAATATTTTGCACGTGTTTATCGTGAAAGTACGTAAGTTACCAAACTTATGTGACATAATAGATGAAAAAGGAAGAGAATTTTGAATAAGTACTAAAGTAGAGTGTGCACACCAGTGCTCTCTCCGCCGGTCTCTCCGCTCCCAAAAAAATAATTCACATACTGAAAGAACAGAAGTAAAAGAAAGTTCTTGCACATAGACAAAACTAGGGAAATGGCGTTTATTTGTAAACCAGTATCTTTACTCTTTTAAATGAGCACGAACATTATAATAAACTTGCACTACAATAAATGCATAATACTAATGCCTTTTTTGATAGGAGTGTTCGGGCACCCCTTCCAGGTATTAGTGTCGTACGTTTAATCCATTTCTAGGTTGTATTTCAACACAGACAGTTTAGAGAGTGTTTTCTGGCCTCAGGCACATTTTTGCATTTTACCAGACAGGGCCCATCCAAAGTAGTGGGGCCCCCAAAGGGGGGGGGGGCACTGACTCATTGAAGGTTACTACCCACTGTCAAACTACTGCCCCTACTTTTTGGTGACTGACCGGTCCTGAATTTGATTTAACCACTCCTCATTTTTGGGGTATGCAGATCACCACCCCAAAAAAATCAGAGTGTTTCAATACCATGTAAAAAAGACTAAAATCACCGAAATTGCCAAGGAAAGCTGATAAAATTGTCATTCTTTTGTGGAAAAATGTGGACTATGAGGCTAACTTTCAAGTCGTTGACCCCATATTACACTATATGTCAATAGTTCACCGCCTACCCCCTTTTGCCTAAAAGTTGCTAACCGCCCCTCAATTTTGATGTTCACTGCCTCCGCTTCGCAAGTCTGTTTGGCAGTGGGTATCCTTTTTGAGACCCAAGTGCCCCCCCCCCCCTACGGGAGTGTGCCTCATTTGACAACTGCTGCATTAAAACCTGGATTGAATTTCAAAGCCCCCCGACGCAGGCCCTCTTCTCCTGGTCCTCATTTACTTTACAAATCCCCCTTTTACATTAAAACCCTCTGGTCGGTTAACAAAGGGTAGAACATCCTATTACCATGTCGAGATGCGCATAATACACATGGAGGCTATTCTAGTCTCTCAATGGTAAATGCGCCGTCCACTCAATAGCATTATGGATGGTTTTAGCAATGTACCTGTATTGTAAACTCCGGTCAGTTATGTTAACATCAATATCGCTTGCCATATGTTTAAGGACAATTTAGATAATGTTATAGCGCAGTGGAATGTAATATGGTAAAGTAGTGACAAAACCATTAAAAAAATACATTGGGCCTGCGCATGAAATACAGCGAATGTATATATTCATCATACCCTTTCACATAATACTTTCACGATTGGGTTTGCGGTCGCAGTACGTTATCTGCACATCTAGACATTCATACTGTATTCCACATACATATCGTTTTCTATGAGGTTCCCACCACTGACCCTTCTGGTCTTCTCTTAAAAATTAAAATTGTATGACTGAATTTTAGTCTGAGACTCGATAAAAGCTCTATTCTATACCGCCACCAATAACTGTATGAATAAATAACATAATTCCATGGAGACGAAGCATTGACCAGCCTGGCTCTTAATTGTACCCACACATCCAGCAATATCACTAATGCGAACATGTGTATTACAGTTAGTTACAACCAGCCGGTCCCTCTCTAAGTTCTATGGTGGAATGTTGACCTACTTTATGTCTCACCCCCAGGCACCCCCCTCTACCACCCTCCCCCCACCCCTACCACACCTGTCACTTTTCACCTGGCGCCAACTTCAAAGAGACTCACCTAAGTGACGCTAATAGCCCCACCCCCACCACCCTCCACGCGCACCCCCCCCCCCCCCCACCATCCCCCTATTTCCTAAAGCCTCATACCCACTAGGCTGAACCGTCGCACATGCAACTACTTCCACCAGGGATGCCATTTTTCCTACTTTTGTAGGATTTCCTACTTTTTGGTGATTTTGGATTGCTCAACTGATTTTTCCTATACATATATAGCTTTAATGTCTGTTTTTGAAGTATTTTTGCATTAGTTTCAAGCTATTCAAATACAAATTCAATATCAGTTCTCTATTCCTAAAAGATTTTTCCCTCCTAGTTGCTTCTAGCAAAAAAGTAGGAAATCTTCTGATTTTTGCGCCGATGCAGGTCACTTTTGAATGTAGGACACTGAAATATACGTGTCTGATACATATGGATCAGTGAAAATATGTGGGTGATTATTTTGACAGAGTTGGCTGATTTTAGCATTGATCAGTCAAATGACATGGTAAAAAATGTGGGAATGGGGCTTGAAGGTAAGGGATGGGGAATAAGGAGCTACAGAGAGGCTGCCCCTCCCTTTTCTACCTGCACAACTCGGGTTTTAAAACTTCCATATAAAGATTTTAAGCAATGTTGGAAGCGCGATATTTTCAAGCAGATTATTAAAGAATAAGTGAAAATGAATGTTCCGATAATAGAGTATGAAAAACGTAAGGCCATAGAGTTACTTATTACAAGATACTTGTAGTCATACCATAGAGATATATTATCAATATCCATAGTCATACTTTATTGAATGAATATTATTAATCATAAGGGTGGGGTGATCAAACTTCACTCTTCATAATTTTCATTAATTATTCCATATCTGTTTCAATTACCCACTAATAATTGTTTCATAGTCGCCGTTCGCTATAACTTTTCATAATGAACCTGATATGTTTAGTATAGTACCTGATATGTTAAGTATAGTCCATCTTGTATAGTTGCCTGATCAATTATTACAAAAGTTCGAAACTTAGCAATTAAGCAAATTATCTTTAAATTTTGTTATATGGGTCATCTAACTGCCCCAGTTGCCTTTGACACCTGACCCTGCATGACTCTGAATAGGAGAGTAATTCGATCTCATTAAAGCCGGTATAATGAGCTGATTTAATTAAAACGCTGACTGTAGTGATCTGCTACCCCTCCGGAGGGGGGGGGGCACTGGGTCTCAAAAGGGTACTCACTGCCAAATGGACCCGCAAAGCAAGGACAGTAAAATTGAGGGGCAGTCAGCCACTTTTTTGCCAGTAAGGGGGGCGGTGAACTATTTCTATAAGAAATACTTCCATAAGATGTAAATGGGCAATAACTCAAAACTAAGCGTAATAAAATTCAATTGTATTGTTTCACAAACATATCTTAAAGCAATTTTATCAGAAGTTTACCTAAGCAATTTTAGTGATTTTGATCTCTTTCATGGTACTGAAACCCTCTGATTTTGGGGGCTGGTGAACTATCTGCATAACCCAAACATAAGGGACGGTCAACTTAAATTCAGGGGCGGTCAGTCACAAAAAGTAGGGGCGGTAGTTTGGTAGTGGGTAGTAACCTTCAAAGAGTCAGTGCCACCCCCCCCCCCCATCCCACTTTCCACACACACGTACACACACCCTCAAATCTGCCTCAGTACCAATATTATCACATGAGGCCGCCCCACTATTGTACAGGCCCTTAAAGGGGAAGATTTCGTTAGGGTCCTAACGAATCCCTCCCACTGTGAGTGTTACAAACTTAATGAGGTAATCTTGAGGTCAGGGGAGCCATTTGGTGTGATCTTAGCCCCTGATGTAACAGCCTCAACAGGGGAGGGGTGTAACACCAGATGGGGAACAGCCACAACTTTCAAATTTAACTGAAATATATTCAAAAGAAAATCTCTGGTGAGGACAGTTACAGGGGGATATTCCTCTTCATTTTCACAAAAATGATGCTTGATCTATTCATAAGCTAGTCTGACTACAAATGAAACTATTAGAGCCATTTATTACTGAGATATTTCAAATAAGCTTAAAGTTTCCAGGAGCCCTTTGACCTGTTGGAATGATGACCCCCCACTGGGATTATGGCTGTTCTGCACTTTATATACACCCCCTTCCCCTTTAATAACTAAACCAGTATTATCTGTATGGAAATATGGCAGATGCCTGTAAACTTAATGACCAATTAAATGACACATGTAATTTACGAGCCGGGCGGCGCTGACTAATTAGATACCGGGTAAACAAAGACCAGGCCTTATTGGACTCACTCCGGGAACACATGTCACACACACTGCCAAAACTACCAGGGAATGGTGGAGGGAGGGGGTACTTCTTTATTCTATGTCAGGATTCTAGCCCCTATACCTTCACCATTGTCTTACCCTCTCTGAAAGCAGTGAATAGGCCTAATAGATTTTGTTATTGCTCCAGAGGTCAATAATACCTGTCTGCAATGAGAATGCCAATTTTTGTGATGTCAGTAAACGTTTTCAACAGAAACTGTTTAGACTTTCAGATGTAGTTCAGATTTAAGTTCAGATCACATACAAAATCTGAAAGTTGTAGAAGGGGTGAAAAAAAACTGCTTTCTGATTGGTTGATAATACTGTGAATTTACTGTGACTCTGCTCAGTCCTCAAGCATAGACTTCGGACTTTTTAGCCAACCCTGACTTACATCCCTGTTCAATGTATTTTGATGTGTAGATTGATTGTTAGATGGCAACTCCGATGTTTATTACTGAATAAAATATATGCACACACAAAAAATTGAAATAAAATAACCCCTCAGACAAAAGTTACCCCCCCCCCTCCTCCCTCCCAATCGAAGTAGGAATTAATGTCACCCAGCTCCCCCAGTAAAAACCAAGCCCTGCTTCAAGTTGCCATAACAACCCAAAACAGTCAACTACTACTTTGTGGAGACTCTATTCTGAGAGAGGAACTGAATGATCGGGGAATTAGGGCTTAAATTAGATTCGAAGATTTATTAGTAGAAACGGATATTATCTACATCTGTCACATTACTAATTCATTAGTCTGACAATTGCTATGTCAGACTTCGTGAGCAAGATAACATCGCTTCGCTAAAATTCATCTAAAGTAGTTTTCAACAACAATATCTTTCATCTCATCATGAAGAGAGTAATCCTGATAATTTAACAACAAGCTTTCCCTAAAACTTTCTTTTATTATTTTTTAAATGGGCAGAACTTCCTGCTCCGTCTCTAAAAAATTTAATAGATAAATAACCTTGTCTTAATTTAGCTACTTACGATTGACTAATTTAACTAATCAGAATTTAACTGCAACAAAGCATAGACTCCGTGTGATGAAGTCATTCTTTTTTTTAAAGTCCAACTCTCCGCCTCAGTCTAGGACCGGTGCATTCATAACAATGTCCATTGTTGGTGAAATATTACATAGATTCTGGTCGCAATGTATGGCAACATAAAAGCGCACATCTAACAATTGATCAATGTAATGCACGTTGATGTTATCATTACGCTCTGCGCATGCCCACTAATGCCACGTGACCAAGGCACAGCCAATCAGGTTATGAATATTGCACATTAAGAGCTGTCAATGGGTGTTTGTGTACATGTACATGAATGGGGGATGGAATAACGGGGTGGGGGGGGGGAGGTTACTCCGCTATACTCTGAATGGGACCAGAATGTGAAAGTTGAAAGCACAGACAGAAAGTATGTTCAATATGTGTTCAATTGTCGACTGTGACACTATACAGTAGCCATGCTTATGAAACTCCACTGATTTGAATGCTACCATTATGAGTTGCTATGGGCTTTCAATTAATTAATTCGTGACTACATTTTTATCTACCCTTTGGGGATTCACCCCCTTCCAAAATAATACATCGGATTTTTTCTTTTTTAAATTTATCAGTTATCATGAAAGGGGTCAATCATTAGCCTGTTCTCCCCCCACCTTCAGCACACATGTACATGTAGCATACAATGATCTTCTTAGGGGACGAACAAAGTCAATCAGAAACCACAAATACAGTACATGGACATTACAACTTAGGCATTACATGAACAATGCATAGAAAGACACAATAAAAGATGTTATAGTATTTTGGGAGGTCCCTTACTTGAAACCTCATCACGATTATTACAATTGAGATGTTTCATTATGAAGCGGGCATATCCTAAAAGCATGTAGTACTATAAAGGGACCACACAACTGGAGTGACAATATTACATTCCTAAATTCTCCCAACCACAGATAGCCACTTTCTTATATTCTACCTGCAGGTTAGCCTAAAACAGGATGCATGCTGGGTAATATGTCGACAAAACTCAAGCTTTTAGCATAGACATTTTCATGAATTATGCCATTATTTAGAGACTAATATTGAATAAAACTAAACATCATTATTTTTTAAAAATAAGTACCCATATACTTTCATATTTCCTGAGTTGTTTGAAAATTCATCCATTATTGATGGATTTATAACATTTTTTGGTTTATTTTCTATAGTTTTTATAGGGTTTTTGTCAACAAAATCAACTCAAATTAGCCTGCAGGTCCTTAAAATACTGTAAATCAGCCATCCGTGGTAGGGAGAATTGACTAGCTTTTTACATTGATACGACATCCTGACACAACCCGAGAATTATGAGATGTGTCATCTGAGAATGGGTTGTGTATATACTATGGCGCCTGTCATACAATAATTATGAACACTGCCACATTGAGGCAGACAGTGCCCCCTCGGGGGTATAGGTTCATTAAAAGGTCCCAGGGAGGGGCGTTATTAGAATGTGGATGTTAGCAGATGGTGGCCGATCCCCCCCCCCCCCCATACTTAATGACCAGTAATGGCGGCCGGAGTGACACTGTTTACCCTGGTAATGGGAGTGAGGTAACCGCGCGAGCCTTAAAACGTTCTGCGTGTGTTAGAGTCGCCATTCACCCATTAGTGGTATAGGTGTGAGTAGGGTATACAGGTCGTTATGCTGACTCTATGTGGGCACGGCGTGCATTAAAAGATTACACTAATGACTCCAGATTGACCAGAGACACACACCGCTCTAAGGGGAGTTGGTAAGAGCAATATTTAGGGGGGAGAAATAGAGCAACATTAGGAGAATGGAGGAAGTCCTTCTGTGTTTGGTGGGGATACAGGGGAATACCTAGAGGTGAGCAATGCACCCAAAACGTGAGGAATGTACTGGACTTATACCGTGGGAATGCTGCATTTATTGATAGCATTTGTACTGGCAATTAACATTCTATGTTAATGGTCCTTAACCAAAGTAAAAGTATCAGGAACATATTATTGCAATACGTGGCATTGATTCACAATTATTAGATCATTAATAAGATATAAACGCGCGAATTTCCTCGACTTGAAAGCTATTTAGGAAAAGGTTCTGATTTTTCTTCATACCCAAAATTTCAATAAGATTTGTATAATTTGAACTGGTCTTGTCCGCTTCTTTGTGAAAGCAAGTGGCCGACTGTTTTTATAATTGTGGAAAATCTTTGTGCCTTAATTTGTTACCAACTTAATTTGTTACCAACAGCACCTGGCTTATAAGAAAGAACTCATTCTGTTCCAAATATAGCATTGACAAAGAATAATACCATGTTCATGGACCTATTTATCAATAGACTTGGAAGATATCATTGGCAAGGTGTATGAAAGAGAGAGAGTTGTGCATTAACTTAACGGCTGGTCTGAAAGGGATGAGAAGTAATGTAGAGAATGTGATCATTACATCATACGGTGGGAGGAATGTGTTCATTTGTCTGTTAACGCCATTCAATACTTGGTAATTGCCATCATTCGGCCCCCTCTCCCCCATGCCCCCTCCTCTTTCAACCCCATCCACCCCATCAACTCTGATTGCTCTACTAATGGATTCTCCATATGACGTGCCCTATCAGTGATGGAGGAAGGGAGGGACGATGATTCGAGGGTAAGGTCTCGTTTCGATGACTGTTCTCTTCATCGTTCTGTAGGGAACCTTTGTCTGTTCTCGGTAGTTTTTGACATCCCTTGTTGTTTCTGTAATTGATTTCATAATGTCATGTTCATTATGATTTACTTTGTACTCACTAGGTGAGCAGAAGCCCTGTGTTTTGAAGTAATAGGGGCCATCCATCAATGATGTCACCCTTTTTCAGGGTATATTAGGACACCTCTGCCACCTCTCCGTCACTTTAAATATCAGTTGTAAACATGAAAATAAAACCTGTTTTCAGGCAGTGTCACACACTATTCAATCTACCCACCCATCCCCTTGTGTGTGACATCATTTTATGCCCGGCTTATGTGTAGGGTAATAACATGGTCAATAGATGTACCAACTTAGATATCAGTATCTCCCACTATCTCACCTCTTATACCCTTTACAGACTAATAATACCAGACTAACCAGAAAGTGTAAAGGACAACATGTGTAAGTCTTTTGGGGATAGTCTGGTAGGCATATAAATCTCATTCTCTTTAAAACTTCCTTTTAGTACTTATGAGTCCAGTCAAATCAGTTTGCATTGGTTCTCCCAAGTGTTTAAACTTAAATCAGGGATAATCAGGTCTTGACAGTTTTGGCTCTATCTCTTCTGCAATATATCCCAAATCGGTTCTCAACAGTTCTGATCGGTTCTTGTAAGCTCTTGTTAGTTTTCTTTATTTATGTCAGTTCTTCACAGTTCCTGACAATTCTCTCGGTTCCCAACAGTTCTCTTGGTTCCCCATGGTTCCTGACAGTTCTCTCAGTTCCCGACAGTTCTCGCCTAATCTCGTCAGCCAGACATCCCAGGAAGGGCCTGTCTGCTGACAGGGGCACCCGGACGGAGGACGCCCGATTTGGGTCACGCGTGTTAATTTCTCCGCCATTCATCCATTGCGCCTCCAATCCCCTACCCCCGGCTCTCAACCCCTCTCTCCCAAACCCCCCTTAATTAATTTGGCAGATTGAATGGCGTCAATCGGTGCAAACCTTCCCATCCATCCCCGCGCCGACACACACCGGAAGTGGCCCACAACAGCCGCGTCTTATCTCGCGCGGCCACGGAGCGCGCGAGATTCAGCGAGAAAAGGCCGGGGACGTATGGGGAGGGAGGTTTGAGGAGGAGAAAAGGGGGGTGGCTGGGGAGTGTGTGTGGGGAGGGGAATGAGTGAAAAGTGACTTTAATTCCTAATAACATGGACGGGTAATCGTGATAAAACGGACGGGCGTGTCACCGCTACGATTAGACCGATCGGCGGGGGGGGGGGGGGGGGGGGGAGGGAGGGGAGGGGGGTGAAGGAGGGGGGAAGGGAGTGGGGAAGGAGCCAGTGGGGGGGGGGGGGGTAATTGGTCTAGAAATGGGTACCAACTGCGGTCACACCTGCAAGGGGCTATAGCTGTCGACTGCCAATTTGGCTGAAAAAAGGGGGATGTCAAATGAGCAAACCCCCATTTAGGAGAGTTGTCAATATTAGATTATATCTAATACTTGAATTAAAATCAATTGTATGTTAGCAGATTCCTTCGTATTGACTCTTGAGCCAGTCATGACATTCTGAAATCAGATTGTGACCAGGAAATTTGTTGGTAAACACTCTTATTTAGGGGCTATCTGTGAGCTTTACTGGAAAAGGGATGCTGTCAGAGTTCAGTGGTTGTTCTAGGGCTGTAAAATCCTAGAAGAAAAAAAAAGAAAAAA
Source organism: Lepidonotus clava (assembly GCA_936440205.1). Taxonomy (NCBI): domain Eukaryota; kingdom Metazoa; phylum Annelida; class Polychaeta; order Phyllodocida; family Polynoidae; genus Lepidonotus; species Lepidonotus clava. The sequence goes on along the minus strand of OW387143.1, from coordinate 47,820,634 downwards.
AAAAGGGGGGGGGGGGGGGGGGCAGGGGCGGATTTAGAGGGTTGCGCGCAGGCGCGCGCCATACCCTTTTTTTGTCAACCCTAGGCGCGGCAGTCCGTTCTGACCCAGATTAACCATTACATAATAAATATATGTAGTGTGAGTGACTAGCGAACTTGGACGTAACCACAGTCTTAGGCACGCACTCCGCTGTACCCTGTCGTGGAAATCTCTGACAGAGAGTGTTGTCGCATAGTTTGTTTGTTTGTTTGTTGGGGTAGTTTAACGTCCGGCCAACCCTTATGGGTTCTTTCCAGACTGAGTCGTCGCATAGTGCTCTAGGCGTGCCTCAATGGGAGATGTTTGGATAGGACCCAGAGGCGCCTTCCTCCCCAGTGTAACTTTTATTATTAAACCAACAAGGGGTGGCCTCTAGTGGAGATTCTTTGATAAGGCCTAACCTTGTGCCCGCCTATTATGTGGTAACAAGGATTTGGGAGAGATGTTAGTCTAGGCTTTCAGATGCAAGCTTCTTTTCGTCTGGGGAATAGGTGTCATGTCCAAAGTATTGTCATTTGTGCATAAAGAAATTGCTCTGGATTATGCAGCAGTCGGCCTAATAGATATGTTTGCATCAAGAAACCCCAGGCGAATGCTCCTTGTTAATCCTATGAGTGAATGACATTTATGTGACAAGTAAAGGGCGAACTTATTTTCTATTATGCAGCAGATGACAATACAGGCGACTTTTAATGATATACATTTGGGCAACTTTTTTTTCAAAGATTCCTAAGATATCAAATAAAAATACCCTTTTAAAATAAATATGTACCTTATTATTTGCATATTAACATTAACATGGTCAAATGTAAGTGATTAAGTGACAAAGGCGATCATGAGCAATCGCGTGTTATCGCACACAATCACGCGCAATCATGCCCAGTAGCGCGCCATACCCTTTTTGAAACTCTGGATCCGCCACTGGGGGCTGTAGGGTGGAAGGCAAGGCCGGTGAATGGCCAGAGGAGGGAACGGGATCCGTTCTATCAGAGATGGCCATTTCCTTTCTTTTCCCTGATTTTTGCCAGCTCAGTACAAAAGTAAAATCAACATTTCTCTGTACTTAAGTGACCAATTTAACACTTCAAATTATTCCAATAATGTTGCTAAATGATTTACAATATGCACTGCCGTATTCTAGTGATACCACCTTTTTTTATTTTCTAAAGTGAAAATCTTCCTACGTTTCCTACATTTCCATATTTTTCATCACTCCTGTCAGAGGGACCTTTCTGCATGTAGGCCTACTGTGTTTCTTCTTTAATTTCGAGCAGTAGATTTCCAGTCAATGGATCACTTACATCAATTCTATTATACTGTCAATAATGACTTAGTTTTTTATGAGGGGATAACAATAACTTATTATTCATCAAATATTCTGCATATGAATATAATAAATATTTTATGCTCTTATCTTTCTAGGTTTCTGGCGTTTATACCTATTATAGAAACATGTTGTTTGAGATAGTAACATTGACCAATGATGGCGAATATATCCAAACGACGACTTTGTCGACTTGATGTTTATTGTCCACATACATAATTCAGCGAATGGACATATTTCGGATAGTTCCATCCTTCATCTAGTATTTTTTAGGTCGATGATTTACTGATTCACTGGATTATAGATGCGGTCTGCGCGGTCCACAGAGCCCCCCCCCCCCCCCCCGCCCCTATTACTTTTCCTATTTACGTCTAGGTCCACATCAATAATGAGCCCATTAAGAGGTGACACGCGAGCCTTGGGTTATTACCGGCCTATATTAATCAGCATGTGAAATTAACAGCTTGTTCTGATGGCTTCACTCTCATGTCTACTCTGTACGAGTCCGTTCAATAAGATCCCTTATTCCCGTTTCAAAGGTTTCTATGACTCATTTTCGGTACTATTTTGTAAATTATTGTACAGGCTAAAGTAGTCCGTCCCTTACCTACTAATTTGAGCACCTAGCGGATTTGGACGTAACTATACAGTCTAAGGCTAAATTAAGGGGTTATAACAATGAGTGGAAAACTTGTGCTGTGTCCGAAATTATAAGCTTTTATTTTGTGCACTCATCGGCTGCACAGGTTTTATAAATGTGCACCCGGGGACATTTCTGTATGCACTTTACAATGATAACATGTTGAAAATGTTGACAAACCATGCACAGCAGGGAGCACACTTTCCAAAGATGTGCACCCGGCTTCAGAATCATGCACCTCGGGTGCAAGGTGCACCCTTAATTTCAGACACTTTTGTGTAGTATATAAAATGAGAATAATACAGGATTGCAAAAAATACATTTTAAATAGAAATGTGATATTTCTTAATAATTCTAATGCATAATTATAAAGTATTGAGGTCATTATCTTCCTAAATTCTTAATCAATACACTTGTCTCGATTTTAACCAACTCAAACCGCTCTGGTCTGTAGCCAAGGCTCTGGCTCCAGTCTCCCGGCAATTGCCTTCCCGTCGCCTCTGGATCGCCTGTCAGGGGGGTTTGTTGGTTTGTTACTGGTCACTTCAGGCCCCAGGCCTGACTCTATACCCCAATTATCACTGTGCGAGCAGTGGGCAGGCTGGGGTGGTGGGGGCTGGGTATTGTCCAATCACCTCCCATTGTCCCCGCATTGTCCGTCCACCGTCCCGACTCATCCGCAGCCTCCAGTCGTTAACGCGCTATGGTCTGACCGACAAAGAAAATTAACCGCAAATTGTGTTAAACATGAATCTTCGTAAACTAGGGCCACCTAAGTAGCTTACCCCTTGATAGTAGTATGATCAGCATTTGTTGTTGTTATTTTTTTCTTTTTGGTACCAATCTATCTAGTTTTCTGTGGTAACACGCACTGAGCGATAATATGAGAAAACTGGGTAGTCCGTCGTTACATCCGGGCGGTGGGAAGACCGCGTTTGTCTGGGACATAAGCGGCCTTGTTAGCGGGGCCCCCTAGGACCCCGACCCCTCTTTTAGGAGGGTTAGATTAGCGCGCCCTGATTGGGCGGCGGGGGGTAATTGGATCTCGCATTGTATGCCGGGATAGGTGGTCTGATTAGGCTGGGCGCGGGGACGGAGTGCGCATGCCTGAGGAGCCCCGGTCTGATCCGAGCCATTCCACTCCCCGGCAGAACCTCCAAGAAACAGAGGGGAGGGATAGCCCCCAAACCTGCTTGTTTACATGCTGGGGACAAGTTTTAGGGATTTTGGGGACGAAAACCTGATTTTAAATTGATAAGCAATGATATGTGGCACCACCATGTGGTTGTGCTAGGTGAGAAACACATAGACCTATCGTTGACCTCACATAGACACAACATTTGCCCTTTACTATTTCACTATTTTTCACTGAAAATGCAGATTAAAATTAAATAAAACTTTGATAATATTGGATTTAATGACTGATATTTGTTATTTCAGATCGTAGCGTCATTAACCTCAAGGTTTTGTTAAAACAAACCTACAACATGGAACATAATTTTTAAAAAGTGTAAAAAAAATTAAAACATTTCAATTGATTCACAAATCCCCTTGTCTTGCAGGCAGTACCACTGGTAGCTCTGTCGTGAACGGAAGTGACGTCACCACCGGAAACCACGTGGTGGATCCCCAGCAGCCAATCATACCGCTCCCCACCGCCGACGTGACGTCACCAACTACTACAACCCCACCCACTTCCGCTTCCCACTCAGGAGGAGCGTCGGGATCGTCGACGACGCCGTCCGCCACGGACAAGGTCACCTTGAGCGCCATTTTAAGCTCAACCGGAAGTAGTACCGGAAGTATGTCTGCAACGACGGCAGGAACCCCGCCGACGGCCCCCGCGCCGCCGACAACAGCGACGACGACGGCGAACAATAACAATAACAATGGCGGCGGGGGCGCGGCGGTCAAGTCGTGCGCCGGATGTAACCTGCGCATCGTCGACCGCTTCCTGTTGTTCGCCATGGAGCGGTACTGGCACACGGGGTGCCTGAAGTGCACGTGTTGTCAGGCGCAACTAGGGGAGATCGGCACCTCGTGTTTCTACAAGGGAGGCATGATCCTCTGTAAAAACGACTACGTTCGGTATGTATGATGGTTGTTTCATAACGACATTGTAGTTTCCCTACTCAATGGGGGCCTTCCATTTGGTACGAGCGCACATTAAAAAAAAAAAAGACTCACCCCGCTTTGGCAAAAATGCACATTGGATTTGTACTGGAGCGTAAGCACATTTTCAAAAAATCTCCGACCACCATCCTCGCCTTGATGCGTACGTACTTAATGGAAGACCCCTAGTAATATTCAGATTAGAGTGTGTGTCAGGTGTGCCCAGTCAGGATCTCTTCTTTTACCTTATTTTAGAATTGTCAGAAAAAGGACAACTAATACTAGTCTACCTCCCAGTGGTTTTCAGGGACACCGTTATTAGTTACAATTCCAGTTTTGAGATTTATACATGCAATTAAGATTATAATACAATCTTCAATATTGAGAGCATAGTTGTCAATGAAACTATATACTTCTATATATTTTCCGTGCCATATTTTTCTCTGATTTTCCTGTTTTCAAAGCAACAGTTTAACATTTCTATGGGCACTTAGTGTTTGGAGAACTAGATTATCAGTTATGATTTGGGATGGTGCAAATAAGGCAAATCAGGAATATTGGAGGTGCTTCTCAAATACTACCCTATCCTTTTGAGAGCAGTTTGCCGACTTTAACCAAGGAACTGCACAATCAAAGTCCATTCCGGGAAGTCGAATACTACCCCACCCTCTCCACCCTGATGTCTGTTATTGCAGTTTCTCATGTAAACTTGGAGATCCGGGGATTAAGCCAGCTCCGCTTGGAGATTGACCATCCGGGTGATTAGCGTTTAATTAAAGGTGGAGAGTGATTACTGGCCAGTGGTCAGTGCGTAATGACCACACCTAGCCTCACACCTCTAGTGTAGCCCCTCTCCCCCCACTAGACTGTAGATACGTCCAAGTCCCCTAGGCGCTCCAACTAGGACTGTCAAGCAGCAACCATTTTAGGTGGGATTTCTCAAGGACAGGGTAGGGGGAATCCCTAGCTGGGTTGATCTAGCTCTGATTGGTCAGTCCTTATCTCAAACATGATCTATCCCCTTCTGGCCTTAGTTACAGTCATGCTTGAGTGACCGTAACCAAGGACTTCCGTAACCTAGATAAGGCTATGACACACACCTGTCTTAAAGAATTCCACCCTGTATCCCAGCATGCTTTGGGGCCACTGTATGGTTTATGGCAGGTAGGACCACAAACCAGCCGGCAGGCCAAGAACCATCAAAGGGGTTCCCCGTACCATTTTTAGAGGGCCAATAAGAGAATTCCTTGCAGATTTTAGGTGGCCACAAGTAGACGTGGACTTTTGTGGGTGTAAGGACCTAGTATGCAAGAGGTATCTAGGTCATGGAAGGACTAGTATACCCCTCTCACCCCCCCCCCCTCCACGTGGTTAGCGCCGCACCTGGCGCTCTTCTCGTTAAGTTAACGAAGTCTCGGCGACACGTGATCGCCTAACGAGATGTTGACGTCACGGCCGGACAAAGGCCGGGGTTGTCGGTAAAAGAGGGAGCCGTGAGAGCTGCAGACGGAACGGAGCTCGTTAGAGGGAGGGGAAGCCCTTTGGGACACCAAGAGGGGGGCGACGGGGTCGACTCAAATTTCCTCGTTTTTAATTGCATATGTATTTCTAAATTTAGACGGTAAATGTCAAAATATTCCCCTCCCAAACTGATCATGTTAACCTACCGTTCCACCATGTCATCTGTACGTATATACTTGGTTTGGGGGTAATATATAGTTTGATGTGGTTATTTTGGAGAGGTTGGAGGTTATTTTGATTAAGGTAATTTGGGGGACTCCCTTCCCCCCTTGCCCCCCCCTCCCCCGTCCATCTGTCTGACTATTGACCTAGGTGGCGCCCCACTCGCCGGGTCTTATAGTGGGCGATAATTGGCCCTTAATTGGTTGGGATTAATTGGATGTAGGTGAGTTAATTGGACGTCGTTACGTCAGACGCTAGAGCCAGGTCTACTTCATTAAATGAGAATGTTGGTTTGGCGGGGTGGGGGGGAGGGAGGGTGAGTCATTAGTTCTTTACCAGCGAAAATTGAAAATAGGGGGTATTTTTCAGCAAAATATTCGCGAAAATTAGAAAAAAAGGGTGCTTTTTTCCATTAAGAAAATCCTGTATGGTAATCCCTGTATAAAACATTACAGAAATATGGCAATTTTCAGTGTACATCTCTTTAAAATATGAACACATGTACATACAGTTTTCAGTCTTCTAAGAGTATGTATTTCAGTAGGTTACTTTATGTGTATAAGGTTACTGAAAGTTCGCATTTTAATGAAAAGGGGTATCTGAGAGCTCAAAAATCCGTGAAAAGGGGGTATTTTCCAGGTTGTAGAACACCACCTATTTGGTTGAGTGGGGGTGCCACCCCCCCTCATCATGAGAACAGTGTCCGAAATTAAGGTTTTATTTTATGCACCAGGCGGGTGCACAGGTTATAAAGTTATGCACCCTGAGATATTTCTGTGTGTCATTACTATCAAGAGATATGTAAAATGGTGAAAAAGCATGCACCATCAGGGTGCATTCATTTCAAAATCATGCACCCTGCTCCAGAATCATGCACCCCGGGTGCAGGGTGCACCCTTAATTTCGGGCACTGGAGAAGTAGTTTCATTTTACGTCGCTTTAAAGGGTTAAATCATGTCGTGATCCCCCCAATAGTTTGTGCTGATTGCAAAGTCCGAACATTATGTAAACTTATATATCTAGGTCTGTCGGTAGAATTCATGTTTAGATATAAGATGGAATTGACCAGATGGCTGGCAGATTGTATATTGATAGATAATACTAAAGTCCAAAAATATCGTAGTAACCCAGTGTTCGAAATTAAGGGTGCACCCTGCACCCGGTGTGCACAATTTGAATGCAGGGTGCATACTTTTTTGGAGGCATGGACCCGGTGTGTGCATGAATTTTGAACAGTATAAATACCTTCATATAGAGATGTGCACAGACAGATTGCCGGGTGCATGATTTCAAACCCCTATGCACCCTGTGTGTGCTTAAAATAAATCCTTAATTTCGAACACTGTAACCTAAATGAGGTTAGGCCTACTCTGTAGGCAAATTCTAACTTCACAGCTGTTAAGCATCTGTGATACACTTGGAAATGTCTTAAATAGATATGAAGAGACTTTATGCGTCCACGAAAATTGAAATAGGGGTACGACTTTTCATGAAGAAAATGACTAAGTATTCAGTTAAGTGGGGATACCGGAGTATGCACAAAATGATTCCCATACAAATGAACAAGAACCAGGGACAAGAGTGCTGTCAGATACATACATGTATATCATGTATAGCTCATCATGTTGGGTATGCACATTGTGATTCCCATTCAAATAAACAAAGAACTGGTGACAAGAGCGCTGTCAAATACAAACCGTTTCATATGCACTTGCCCCGCTCAACTTGTGAGAAGCGGAGTGTAGTTTGAGGCGGTGGGAACCTCATTATAAGGCGGCATTAAGTGGTGTGGTGTGGGCTGACGCGGCAAGTGAGTGTAAACATGTGTGAAGACTTAGCGGGCCCGGCCAGCCCAGCCCCACCCCCCCAATAATGATCAGGACTAGCCTCCACTCTGCCACCAGCCCCATACGCACACCTGAAATAAATCACTGGATTTTACCCACCTCATGCAGGGGTAAAGCTAATGTAAGGCGTGCAGGTGTGCGCCATACCCTTTTTTCTAGAAATTTTTGATTTTTTAATGTAAAATTGTAGCGCCAAATCCAGGGTGCCCACGCAGGTATTATAAGGTCTTAAAAGGTCTTATTTTGGTTTTGCCATTTATAAGGCTATTAGAAAGGTCTTATTGTGAATCCTTGGGTCTTGAAAAGGTCTTATTTTTGGTCAATCTGTATTTCTTGCAAGATGATATTTTTCCTCCTGTCATTTCACTTTTTGGCAGAATATGTATAAAGATATTCATAGAAATGTCTTATTTTGGTACCCAAAAAAGTGTTATAAAGGTCTTATTTTGCTTTCTGAAAAAGCATGGGCACCCTGAAATCTTTTGTTTTATGACGTGCCATACCCTTCTTGAAACTCTAGATCTGGCCGTGACATGCCCACAGCATTTCCACCGGTGCATCAAACTTACCCTCCCAGTGTGATGATGTTCATGGACGGAGGATAATAATGTTGGGAGTTCTTTTTTCTGAACCTCCCGTGGAAATTAGGAATAAACCAGGCAAATTAATCTGCCCCTCCTTGGAGGAGGGGCGGGGTTTTAGTCCAGGTGTGTCGTGAAGATAGTGCCTGTCGCGCACTCCCCCGCCTCCCCTATCCTCCGTCCTTCCAGGGTCTATTAATTAAGGGTCTGATTAAATGATTAAAGGGCCGCGTCGGGCCTCATTAGTAAATGGGGGATCTTTTTGTCCGTCTTTAACGAGAAGGGGTCAAGCGAGACAAAGCCATTAGAGAGACGAGGGTGTGTGTGTGTTGGGGGGACAATTCTGACAAGACGGACATCATCTTGAATCCTTCTCCTTTCATGAACCCCTCATTAGCTCTCGCCCAGTATTTTACATCGCCCAACGTTTCTTACCTCTTCCTACTTTAATAAGCTCTGGCAACTTTGCTGAAATCTATCCACTTTCAGTTTCCTGTAAAGGTTTTTTAATTTCAACTCAATATTTTCTATTTTTGCTCTCATTTCCTCCCTCCCCTCCTGGCATTTTCCCTACTTTTCGCCAACTCCTTCACTTTCTGAATCATTCTCCTTGCTCTCTGTCTTAAACTTTTTTCTCAATCCTCCTAATTCATATACTTATCACAATTTGCCCTACATTCTAAGTCACCCAAGAAGTCGCCCCACTACTCTTTCACCCTCACTTCTTTACCATACATCATAATGTCCAAAGGCGTTCTTGTCTTTTAAGATTTTCTAAATGTTCATATACCTAATAAAATAGGGACCCTGGGGATTAATATATAAAGAAATCTTATAATTTTGTTCCGAGGCCATTCTGATATCGAAACATCCAATGCGTTGTGACATCCACCCCAATCTGTACCCTCCAGGCCCCCCAAAAAATCCCCACACAATTAAGCGCTTGATTCCATTAAGGCAATTCGTACTTTGTTTTTGGCTTAATTAGATGAGATCACAAGCGGGACATGTAGGCACCTCAGGAGAGGGGCGGTGGTTTAGGGGAAGGGGCCCCCATTCGTCTCGTCCGTTATGCTCAGCCTTCCTCCCCAACTAATTGGGTTCAGATTACAGTGGGAGGATGAATCGGGTGGTGCAAACCCTCCGTCAAAGATTCCTCATTGCTATAGTCTTACGCTAACAACTTGAGCATTGAAAAGAGGAGCAAAAGCCTTCAAGGTCACATCCCAGACTCTATATAACCAACAATTTGACCTAGCATAATTAAGATAAGACAGAAAGAGATAACATAGGCTTGTTTATTTCTAAAGAAACGTGGTTGTCTAGGAGTAAATATGTATGAGTGGTTAACATATGGAGAGTAGATATATGTCTAAATGTCTAGTCGTAATCAAGTTGATAGGGGTCCCTAATTAATGCCCTATGTAGATCAATAAAATACTTAATTAATTTTAGGAGTATAGTTCTTAATACCTGCAGGGCAGGCAGGGTGGTAACTTTACACGTTCGTCTCTAGTCGTTGATGTGAGTAGACTGACTAAAATATCTTATTTTAGTTTCCATGCTCTCAGGGACAGTGTATCTTCTCCTTAAGCAGGGTCCATTAGCTTATCAGGTCATCAGGCCCTGGATATGAAGGGATCGTTAGGGTCATCTGGTTTCTGTTCTTAATTAACCTCAATTGATTACATTAAGCCCAATGACTGGTCAACGTAAAGCTTGGCAGGAATTATAACATTATAAGGGTAGTGTTCAAAAAGGTTGATTTTGTACGCCAGTGGGGTGCATTCAAATTGCCTAGGCTCAGGAAGTAGCCAGTGAAAACATCAATGAACAGATCTTAAAAATGACTGGAAAAGTCACATTTCTGGACACACATTGAATTGTGCATGCCAGGCTTTGAGAATTGATGTCGAATGCTTGGACATTTTTTCTTCATTTTTAATACCACTCACATTATAAGCCTTACAATTTCTATGACAATACTAAGTGTTTTTGAATGAAATCAGTATTTCAATGGTAAATCTTAACCTGTGAACAACAGCGTTTGTGAATCAGGATTCTACAAATCGTGCATCCACTCATAGCTTTGGCAACCTAGACATAAAAATCTCCAATTAATTGTCTGAAATTAAGAATCTTTCATGCATAAATTGAAAGCAAAATCCTCAAAGGGTGTGGACCGTTCATTTCAGACGCTGTGCACATTATATTTGGCCTCCCATTTAGTCAGGAAAAAAATCAAATAATTTTCCATTCATCCTATATGTTTATTGATTTAAAATGGCCCTAGACCCGCACCATATTATGGCTTTTATAACATGCTTTCTATGTACAATTTATTTCTTTTAAAAGTCTTCATGTACAAAAATATACACCAGCCCATTAAGGCGTCATTTATAGGATTTCATCTACTCTGCCAACCCATGTACATTGCAGATTGATCTGTAGTTGAGCCCCCTGGCAATTCTCCGCTCAACTTGTGTGAGGCTGAGTATACCATTACATCCCAATTAGCGGGGCTTTCTTCTCTCCACGACACAGGGGAAATACGCACACACACAAGGCCTGTGTACCGGGCTGTACAAACAGGCCGCTAAATATAGGCGTATTAATTACTTAATTAAGTAACCACTCCCTCATCGCACACAGTCTCCATGTTACCCAAGCCCGTATAATTAGAACTCGTCTTCTAAAGAGCAGCATCTCGACAGCTAAACATACGCCATCTGGGGGTCGGCTGGTAAAAATATCTGATTTTTTTACGAAAATGGAAAAAGGTTCGTAAATGTCCTAATCTATGATCGCTTACAGAGTTTATTGGGTTTGTTAGGATATTTCCTCAGGTAATGACGGAGAGATCCTGCCTCCCATTATGGAGCCCATTATGATAGTGCACTAATAAAGGCAATTAGAGGTTCCGCTGCTTGTTAAAATTATACGTGATTATCGAAATTGGAGATCTTTGTATTTTGCTGCCATCATACCTTAATGTTGACAACTTCCTTAGTCTATTATAATTTGGCATGATAATTGCACTTAGAATAATGTATATCTATATGATTGTGAATGATGGTATTTCAACTTTCTGCAGTCATGCACAATTACAATGTATTAGTGTTATGGGAACTTCCTGTTATTATGCTACATGTAGAATAATTGGATTTTGCCCTAAGATATCTAATTACCATCATTTATGGACAATTATCATTGATGTCAAGATGTCTGACTCTAATTATATGTCAGTTTTATTATTTTAAGGGAAGTAGGATTCCTAATTGATCATAATGAAGTCCCTGGAGGTTTACCAAAAATCATTACTCAACGATCTAGCTACCGATATCATGGCAAAACTGGTCAGAAGAATATTATCTAACTCCCCAATTATATGAATATCTTTCACTACACTACTGCCTGCTTGCATTTCATAGTTTTCTTATGGAAATATGCAGTGCCATTGTTGAACTTGATTATTGTGATTTTTCATGAATTATAAGAAAAAATGTGAAAGAAAAGTACAGCTGGCCCCCTACTCTACAAATATCCAGCTTGCCATGTACCGAATGACCCTGTTCTCTCTGAGGTTGGATCGTGGGCCGTGAAGCGTGACAAAGAGACCACGTGACTGATCCCTAATACGGTATTAGACACGTTGGCGGGGCAGGGCGTACTAATGGAGGATTGGGGGCGGAGGGTGCTTAAACACTCACCCTCACAATGTCTCATTGGTGTACGCAGGGATGGAAAGGGTTTCCACATGAAAGGTGTAGATGTGTGCACCCGGGGGGGGGGGGTACTCAGATATAGTTTGGGTATCAACTGTGGGCCCGGCTGTGGGCACAACCCTATGAAGCGGTGGCGGTGCACTGATGAAATTGGGGAGTGGTTCCCCCCCTGAAAGCCTAAAAGAAGGGGCGGTCATACATCCTGTTTAAGACTTTCTCTCTGTTGATGCATTAATCAATGCTTTCAGCAATGAAACTGTATAACATAGGTGCTAATTGGCCAGTTTGTGCAGCTTTTCTCTGGAGAATAAGCTCTGACAGAGCAAAAACAATGGGCGGTGGATTCCAATTACCTTATTTGGGGAGCAGTCAGCTTTCTAGTAGCCCCAAAATGCAGGGCGGGAAGTCCCACAGAGGTTACCTACACCCAAAGACTGAGTAGCCCCCCCCCCCCCCCCCCACCCCCCGGGTGTGTGTGAGTCTCCTGAAGCAACACTTTCTTGTCAGGATGTAATTTGGGTTTTAGAGCTCGGGTACCAGAGTTAAAGGTAATTATAACCACACCAGTTTGAGATGGTTAATTTTAATTACACTCTTAACCACATCAGTCTGAGATGTTTAATTGTAATTTCACTCTGTGCAATTAATAGGTAGTCACATCTCAGATAAGTAAGGGGGGGGGGGGCATTGGAATACAGTTATACTACTTTTGTTAGAAACAAGTGGCTTTGCCAGGCTGAAATATTGCTTGCAATGATGAACTCTTTCATGATTCGAACCCACAACTTATTATATGGGTTTGGAAGTGGGGGTCCTAAACACTACACCATGAAGCCATAAAAGAATATAAGAGTAAAACTAAATAAATGGGTCATGACCCAGTTTGCTGGTTCCCACAGGTCCTTGAAGAGGTCATGAAAATCGCATAGGTGGCGGTCACAGTTACGTATCTTTGTGTAGATATAATATTGTTGGTCCCTTCAAATGCGTTCCTTCTTCCCCCGACCTACCCTGACTCTAACGACGTGGACACGTGTTGAACAGATGTAGTGCTGGTGGGGACAGCTCCTAAACTTCCCATTATCACAGCAATCCCCCCACCCAGCTGTCATTTAGGTCCTCGCACCACCTCGTTAGGGAGCCTTAAGATCACTGTTAGGCCGGTATAATGTTCAAATTGGCCTCGTTGGCCTAGATTTAGGCTTTTAGGCCTACAGGACACCCATTAGTTTCCTCAATATTGGCACAGGCAGTGTGTATAGCGCTAAGTATTATCAAACACGGCCACAATCAACTTTCTACAGCCCATTCTTAACCTCTCTGTTATCAAGCAATATTTTTCATTCTCTTCAACTCTTTCGTCATGATTTTATACCTTAGAAACCTAGCATCAGACTCTATTTTGAATGTCACTTTCATCTTGATATTATGTGATTCTACATCAGAGTGTGTCTTTCAAAGTTTCTTTAAAAAACTAGAAAGACCTAATAAAACTGCAGTGAAAAGGATGGCTGTCTATAACTTTCTTCTCTGGCTTCTTCTCTAACCTAGCACTCGCCAGATTTTTTGTTGATCCAGCTAAATCTGACTTCTGCAGCGTTAATTGTATACTCTGTCTCCCAAATGTTGACCCTGTTGGCTCTACAAAGAATGAAGTGAAACGACAAGTTTAAGAAAAAACCACCAAAGATTAAGGTTTTGGTGTCTGACCATTTTGCACAAAAATTAATTCTAGGTCAACGAAATACGTCAAGGGCCTTTAAAATTTCGACCTTTTTTATTTCTGGAATGTTGCAGTTATTTGAGGGAGGTTTTGCACACACACACACACACACACACACACACACACACACACACACACACACACACACATATATATCTATATACGATCCACACACACCCATATATATATATATATATATATATATATATATATATATATATAAGAAAGTTTCAATGGAACTTTTATTAGAATGGCATATATCTGCTTTATAATCTAAAAGAGCTAAATAATACTTTCACCACATAAATCATGTTCTTTTCCGAACATGCTCATTCACTGAAAAATACACCGGTCGCTGACATAATTCTTTGAGATAGACTGATTTTAACACAACCAGACGGTAGGATAGGTGGCAGGGACGGAAGGCAGTGGGGGGGAAGGGGGGAGGAAGCAGGGGAAATACGTCTCCCCCCCCCCCCCATCACCACCACCTCCTCTGGCCGGCCCTTTTTTTAGGCCCCCACTACTGATATTGACAGGCTCTACTAATTGGAAATTCCTCCGTGTTATAATCCTATTCATTACGTTAATTGCATAAGAGCTGGGGGGATGGCCCATCTCAATTAAACGACCTGTTTTTTGTCTGTGTGTCTCTGAGGGGGTGGGGTGGCTGGGGTGGTATGTAGGGGGTTTGGTGTGTGTTTGTAGTGGGGGGTGGGGGTGGGGGTGGGGGTGGGGGGGTACTCAGATATAGATTTGGTATCCACTGTGGGCACGGCCCTATGAAGCGGTGGCAGTGTACTGACGAAATTGGGGAGCGGTTCCCCCCCTGAAAGCCTAAAAGAAGGGGTGGTCATACATCCTGTTAAGACTTTCTCTGGTGATGCATTAATTAATGCATTCAGCAATGAAACTGTATACATAGGCGTTAATTGGCCAGTTTGCACATGCAGGTTTTCTCCGGAGCAAAAACAATGCCTGGTGGATTCAAATTACCTTGTTTGGGGAGCGGTCCACAGCTTTCTAGTAACCCCAAAATGCAGGCCGGGAAGTCCCACAGAGGTTACCTACACCCAAAGACTGAGTAGCCCCCCGGGGGGGGGGGGGGGGGGGAGGTTAGGTGTGTGTTTGTAGGGGGGTGGGGGATAATAGGAGGGGTGTTAAAGGGGGTAAGGGGGTCTCATATCCTCGCCTCATATATCTCTATATGTAATCTGTTCCCCCCATCCATTACCCTCCCACTATTAATGACCAGCCTGACACGTGTTTGCTGTCCCCGCCCGCCCTCCATCACCCCCCGGACGCCACCATTTGTTTGGGACGCTGACGTGATATAAGGCAAATTACACCAAATTACTCGCGATTATTTGTCGCCACCGACGAGTGGTCGCCAATAGATCACGCCTGCCGCGCGATATTAGCATCGCGACAGGCGCGGCCGGAGAGCCGCCAATAATTCCCGCTAATATCTCCTCGTCTCCGCCATCGTCGACGACGGCGGCGGTGATGGCGGCGGGACCGGAAGCGGAAGTGAGAAGAGTAGGCGTTTCCGGCGCATGCGCGGAGTTGTGATTGGTATTATGGGATGTATAAGCCATAACGGACGCAGTGTTTTTTTGTCTCGATGGGCAGATTTATAAGCAGTTGATTAGGATGGAGGTATGAAGCGGAAAAACTGGCTTATCATTGGGTGTTAAATTGGTGTAAGGGATCCTTCATTGCATTTGTAAGAGAGGGGAAGGCGATGATATGTTGGGGCGGAGATGGGTGGGGATATGGTAGTGATAACGGTAAATGAAGGTAAATGCTAAAGGAAAACACGTATACATGCATCATATTACATGGACAAAGAGTAAAGGAACCCTTTGTAGAACACATTTAGTCCTATATATCCTTATAGCAGTAAGATCATGGAGAGTAAAATAAGATTGATTTTTCTCTCCATGGTATAATGTAAACATGTACGCCAGAGGCTTGATAAACGGTATTATCTATAACTACACAATAACAGAATAAATTAATTATTACATAATTCCTTTGGAAGGTGGTTTTTACCTAAAATCTTGAAAGGATACCCGATATAAGCAATACTGCAAGGGATATGGTAGCATGAAGTATTGCAAGGAGTCAATAAAGGAGACGCAATGAATAAATATAACGTTTATACTTGGAGATTTCATTTTAGATCAAATATCCGCGCCTTAAGCTTTACTGGTGGTTAATCAGTGGAGGTTCAGTAAATTGTTGTCATTAGCTGTCAGTGTCATGTCCACGAGGGCCCTCTTACTCCCCCCCCCCCCTCCTCTCCCTCCCCCCAACAACACCCCCCTCCCTTTGTGTGAAATCTTCCACTGCTAATTATCGTTGTCGATACTCCAGCACCCCCCCACTTCACCCCCTCCCCCTACACCCTCCCATCCCCCCCCCACCCTGGTCAATAGAGGGCAGTGAAAACATGAAAGTCTCGCCACATCTCGCCTGTAATGAGGGTCTCGCGAGATCAATGGACCGGAAATGAGACCAGGCGATGTAATTGACGTCCAATCAGGTCTCAGAAAGGTAAATGATTTGGGAGAGGGGAGGGGGAGGGGGGATTCAGAATGGGGGGGGGGGGGGGGCGATAATTATACTGGTTTGTGTGTGTGCATGGGGTGGATTGGAGTAGGAGGGTGGCTGGATTTTAGTCGCAAATTAATCCAGTGTCAGATTCATTAGGTCTCTGTTCATTTCGCCGGTTTTGGCCGCCGTCCCAACTCGCACCGCTGTGATATTATATTATTCATTAGTTCCAATCAAAAGCCTGTCGCGGGTTTTCCTGTCCTGTAATTCTTATTAAAGCGGATATTGGAAGGTTAGATTGGACAGCGGCAGGCTGCAATATATACTCTCCTTCTTATGAATTGAGCAGCTGTAGGTTTTAGGAGGAAATTTGGGTTGGGTGTAAACACAATTTATTTGTATCCTGAAATACATTTCCTCAACATTGCTACCCTAAATTGAAAGGATTTGCGCCACATTTCGCCACTCCAAGATGCACCTTTTCTTTTGATATGTAAGGGCAATGTGTACATATTTAAAGTGTACCATCAAAGCTATGTTATAGACTACAATTGAAAGCTCATTAACATGAAACTGAAAATTTAAGCGTCACCAAACCCAACCAAAGAGATTTTCTGAAAAGCAAATTGTAATTGATTGAGAAATTCTATTGTGTAGTGCAGAATATTCTATAAAATATCACTCCTAATATGCAGTGTTAGGTAAACGTACAAAAGACAAGCAATTTATCAAATAATATATTTTTATGTATACAGCATTTTCTTATCATTTTGTTCAAAACAAGTGAAGAATTGCTCATTGAACGAAAATAGTCTATCCTAATACAGACTGCATTTTTCTATTGAAAGCTTTCCCTCAAAGAAATATTGAATTCAGCCAGGCTCAACTTATGAGAAACGGGGTATAAGTAAGGGAATCGGAGCAGATTATAAGAAGTTGGGAGAGGAAGCCTGCACCATAACCAGCCTGCTGGGTTAATTTCATTACACGAGTAAGCCGCTTACTACCACCAACACAATACACAAAGCGAAAAGCCGCTGAAGTATTTGTTGGCAGCGAGCTTTCGTTATACCAAACCCATGTTTACGTTACAGAACGAGTTAAAGTAAGCGAATGGGTGAACCGCCACAGCAACAAAAGGGAAAGCATAAATGTTGGGTCTCTGCTGGGATTACACTGGAAATAAAAGGGTTTAGGCCTATTTATAGGCCTTAGGGATTTGTGGTCAGGTGATTTACTGTAGGATGTTTCTGGCTATGTCCTTGTCTTTTTTTCTGAGGTTTCACTCCGCATCACCATTAGTTAAAATGATGTAGAAGTGAGGCTTTCTTCTGATGTATCCTATTAATTTCCATTATTCATTCACCTTTTTCCTATGGGAGGCAGGAGGGGGAGGTAAACTTGTTATCTCAGCCCCCACACCTGTTCACCTTCATTACCCTTACCTTCAGGTAGGCCCTACAACAACACAGCCCAAGTGCTTTCTGTGATTTATTAAACACTAATATGGCCCTAACCCATTCACCCACTCCCCCGACCCGTCTCTCCGCCGGCATCGCACCCAAGAATTATGGCCAATAAAGACTACCTCGAGCTCTTGTCCCGAAAGAAGCTCTGGCCTGAACCGGCAAAAATAAAATTGTATGCAATCTTATATTTGCTATATGTCCCCTGGAAAATATTAATCTCTATTGCATATATTGGATGGACTGTTTGGAATTGGTAAAAGGCATTTTGGGGCTGAGAGAGGGATTCATGCGGGGATGGTTGTAGTACATGGTGGGAGGTGGTAAAGATAGCGGGGGAAACCAATCGCGTCCAAACACGTGATTTACAAGGCCCGCAGCAACCGAGCCAGGACATGGTGATTGGCCATTGTGAGATGACAGATTGAATTCGCTTTCTTTTTTTCGTCCGCTTCTTTCTCTTCCCGTGGGGTTGGGGGTGCATATTTACATCGCAGAGTTTAATTCCCGCTGGGGGGAAGTGGGGAGAATATCCTGTATGGATTAGGCCGTCATAGGCATGGGGAGAGACGGGGGTCGGAGGTGGGTGTTGGCCGAGGCTGAATGGGGTGTAGGGGATCAGGGAAGTGGAATGAACGGCGGCTCAACTAATACCCTGGTCATAACCAGCACAATGGCCGACAAATTAATGCACCGGCAGCGGGTGTCCATTTCTTGTGTGGATTTCATCTGCAGGGTTTAGCTAAGCCAGAGAGGTCCTATTAGACCCGAGGGGTTGCAATAAATTAGGCAGTCTGGTAAGCCTATGCAGGGCCACTGCATCAACTGGCTAACCTGCAATAAACAAAGAGGTTTAGCGTTATTGAAACTTTTCGTCAATTCTGGCTTTCCCATATTGAAACAGTTACTAGTCAAAAAGATGGGGTTTTCTATTGTTCTCATTCTTATCTTTCAACTACTTTATTTCATTATCAAGTGTGGGAGTTGTCGGACGTTTTGAATTAGACTGTTCAAATTATATATTATACCACTTAGGTTCCCTTTTAACCCAAAACAGCGATTCAACCACAGATCTTTTATAAAATGGAATCTGTTCTTTGAACAAAACTTGTTTTTCTAAACCACAGGAGGTTAAAAGCTGACTGGCTTTGTTTAACAAGAAGGGTTCTTTTTAGCTCAGAGTGGCTGAATTTGACCGAGGCTCCCCCGTTGTCTGTGCCCCCAGTCAATCCGCACCGGATAGAACCAGGGTAGGGCATTGTGAGGCAGGGGATATAAGACCGGTGCGGTTATCGTGACACCCCGCTGAAACTGACATGCAGGGCAAGCCAGGGGAAATTGATATTAACAACAGCCACCGCCAAAGAGAATGAAATAGATATTAACACCCCCGTCGGAGCGAAATTGCGCCATTTGCATTTTTATTGAGTGTGACCGCGGCTGAAGCGGGTAGGTAAGGGGAGATGCAGAGGGGGAGCGGTGGTGTGGGAGGGGTAGTTCAAAGGGTCCCTAATAGAAGTGGGGTGCTATGACACCCCGTTAAAAAAGAAACTGACAGCTTCGTTTGCCTGTATTCATGGATAACGTCATGTGATTGATGTGTAGATTTAGGACCAAGCTGAGAGCAGTGGGCCAGGCTTGGCCGAGTTGACCGGGAGTGGGGTCTGGGATGTGTACTGTTGTAAATCAGGCAGGGACTAGTTTAGCGCTAATAGCCTGAGTTCTTTTTGCCTGTTTCATGTTATCAGAATTGACGTTTTATGATTGAGATAATCAAGAAGTAATCCTACAATATATTCCAAACTTTTTATATTGGGAAAAATTATTTATTTACATTTGGGAATTTCTACCAAGATTCAACACTATTTAGTGAGTTATCTCAATATTTCCCTTAGAGTGATATAAAAAAACATTTACATTGGTAAGGGAACACTAAACTAATCTGTGTCCCACTATATATTCCAAACTGATTGATATGTTACTTGAAATATCTCTGTGTTATTCTATTTCATTGTAATCCATTTCATCATGGTTTGTGATTCTGAATCATTTGGATATGCGTATTGAAAGTTCAAAATATGATGGCATAACTGCAGCCATATGACAAATTGATATTTTCTTCCAAAGAATAATGACTGTTTTGAACAGAAAGTACAGTCATCATCCTATTATTGAGACGTGGTGAATAGATTAATTGCTATGATTAGTTACAAAAAGTTAAATTTTTGTTTCAAACCCTCTTCCCTGAAAACAAAGTGGGAAACACTTTACCCCAGCTTCTCACTTCCCCAACCCGCCGGACCAAACCTGTAGCCCCGTGTCTCTGTATACAATCACTCACCCTCACTAAAAGAGCCAATGAAATATGACTTTTCTTTCTGGTTAATTTAACCACAATCCGGTCCCCCATACCCCCTCCTGGGGCCCAGCCCCTCCCCAGCCTCTAACCTCTGTGAGGGGGGGAGGGGCACTTAGGTCTCAAAAGGGTACCCAGTGCCAAACGGACTCACAAAGCGGGGGGCGGTGAATGTCAAAATTGAGGGGCGGTCAGCCACTTGTATGCCAATAACTGTGAACTACTTCTATCAAGCAATAATGGGCAATAACTCAAAACTTAGCCTTATATATTACATTATTTCACATACAAAATTTAAGCCAATTTCATAAGAAGTTTTCCTGAGCAATTCGGGTGAGTTTTGTGTATTTCAGAGTCAGTGCCCCCCCCCCCCCCTCCCTACCTCTCTATCCCCACCTCGGCCCAGACTTTGGGTCCCGGCCGTTCTGTCCCAGGTCGGGGGAGGTTATTCATTGTTTACTCATTTATCACTGCCCCAGAATAAAGCGCCGACAGGACAATTTGAACTTGATACACAAATCAGGGAGGCAGGGGGGCAGGAGGGTATGGAAGGGGGCGTTGACGGGAGGGGAGGTCATAATTAATTCTGGGCGCAGGAGCTGTAGGGTACTGAGGTAAATGGAGTCAATTTGGAAACGGTAGCAGGGGTGGGGGGGGGGGAGGTGGAGGGAGGGGGGATTTGTGTTATTATACTGGTCAGTAAGTGGAGAGGGAAATAGCCAAGAGCGGGTATATTGTGAAGCAATGCCTTGTTGAACTTTTCAGACTTCTAGTATGATTTTAGCCTTAATTTAGTCTGAAGTTTTGATTTTGATTTTAATTCATTCCATTTTAATTCATTGATTTTATTTTATTGATTTATTTCATTTTATCATTGACTTTAATTCATTTTAATCTCCTGGTATCAGTCAAATTTTATTCACTTTTCTTGTTGTATGTGTTTGACATACTCTGATGCATTTGACCATTATTCCAATAATCATGTTTGTAACGTGCTTAGTATGCTTGTACGATCTAAACTTTAATACACTATTATATACACTCAAGTAGAGTAGACGGAGATACAAATAATAGAATATCCTCAGTCACTTTCTACGTCTTCCGGCAAACTCTACCTAGAGACGTAATGTTGTGGGTCACTGTACAATATTTGGTTAACTTCTTTGTGGCGGTAGTTCAGATCTTTAGCCGGGACTTGGGAGAGGATATTTCATAAATACTTCGCTGCTTCTAAGTAATGCCTCTGTGTTAGACCTTTTATATTATGAATATTGCAATTGCAGAGAAATACCTGAAATACCTCGTAAATAACTAATATTCTCCAATATCACACAAATAAGGAAAAACAAACTAAAGGCACCTGCAGCTCAGAATTCTGTTTTTTCCCAATACTGAAATGATGAAAAATGTGAAAACACTTGACGGCCAGTAATCAGTGTGAAATCGTTTACCGAAATGAAATTGAAATCCGCCCTTCTCAATTAGGATTGGTGAAAGCGATTCCAAGAAGGAGATATCCTTCTTCTTAGGTTTCCCTTTTCCATTAAATTGCGCCGTGTGAGAGTTGAAAACCAAACGGAATTTAAACTTCGTCAGCGTCTCACCTTTCTACCTTATCATTACTCTATTTCACACTCATTTGTCTTGAATGGGGAAAGATGTTAGACTTAACACTCAGTCAGTCTTATTTGAGGCAATCTTTGTTGAGAAATATTGAAGAAATAAGTAGATGTATATTTTTCAGAAGGCCAGGCATTCTCATGTATATCACGTAACTTCTTTCTTATACGTTCCTCAATTTTTGTGTTTGTATTAGGCCTATAAAAAGAGAGAAATGAAATTGGTCATTAAGTGATAAACGCATTTGGAAGATATAAACTAATGATTCCTCTAAAGTATCTTAAAAAAAGATATTAGGTAATATTTATATCAGACACAGCCCTTTTTTGACGCACAAAAAAAAACACAGAAAAAAGTAAAAGAGGATGAAAAATGGCTCTGACTTGGCCGGGAGTTGGGGAAATGAATTGGGAGCTCGACCCCTCTCCTTGCCCCTAAACCAATTAATTACCGGTCCTTCCATATTGTTTTTCCGAGCCGTCTTTCATGCGCGGCTAACTGCCAAACGTTAATTCAATTTGTAAGCGGCGCGCCTGCCCCCCAGAAGCGATCGAGGGTCGCTTCCGATATGTCCATTACATCTATTATCGCCCAGGGTAGCTAGTAGCGCCTTTGGCCGCCAGGGGGCACGTCGATGGGCGCTCAGCCTCGTTCTGGATTAAACTACCCCTGGGGAATGTTGCTGGGTTAAACCGGAAGTGGTGACGGAGGAGGTCAACCCACTTCCGGTAGTGTCACCTCCCTTGTTTTGGCACCCGATTCTTTGTCACCCAAACCAGAAAAAATCAAAAATGTTTTAATTTACTCTCTCTGCCTAAACGTAACGGTCTTTAAATTAGGAATAATGTTCTCAGGGAGCGGGAACAGATTTTAGGAAATGAGGCGAAGAAGTACTTTTCTGGGCCGTTGGGTACTAGCAATAGGGTGTCAGTGCACCAATAGACTATGACTGATACCCACTAAGTGGCACAGAAAGGTCGTTCTCCTCCTCATTGGTGCTAAATGTGTATGAGTTGCAATGTAAGGGAGCAGAATACTTCAATAATATGATGGCTGAAGTATTCTTTTTTTTGGTAACAATTTTGAACTGTGCTGAAGTTTATTCTTATGTGATACGTATACCTACATGATATATGTAATGTGATAAGTCCATATAAATTACTAAATTTGATTCCACTTTTCTCTTTCTCACAGGTTATACGGATCGAGCGGCACATGCGCAGCATGCAACCAGAACATCCCAGCGCAGGAGTTCGTAATGCGCGCGCAGACAAATGTGTACCACGTGAACTGTTTTACCTGCGTCACATGTCACCAGCGACTGGTGCCCGGTGACCGGTATTCGCTGGTTAACGGCAGCCTCATTTGTGAACAGGACTACCCCAAAGTGCTCAAGGGACACATGACCCCGGCCTCGCTCCGGGCGAGTCACAAGGTGACGAACAACAATACCAACCTGAACAACAGGAATGAGGCCGATCTGCTGTCATACTACTGAGAGGACCCATTTATTAGCATTATTATTATTAATATTATTATCATTGATCTGATTAAAAGTGTAAAAAAATGAGGGGGAAAGGTGCAGAGACACAATGTGAAAGGATGATGGACCGATGTTATTGTTGTCGCTGTGTGTTCGATTGTCATCGATCGACATGACGAGGTAGTGGTTAAGATTACGTGTGAACCGCCATCTTGAATGGGACTCTTATGGTGTCAGCCATATTGGTTCCAGCTTGCAATGGACATATACACAGGAAACTTTGTGAAGTAAGGACTGTACGAAGAGGCCAACAGTTGCTGCTTCTTGAATGAATGCACAGTCTATGCTATAGTGTATACATACTGTGCACACACGCTTGAGGATCAATTTCTTACGAAGCGCAGACTGTATTTGTTGTGTGGAAAGATTGACCACAATGTCATGGCAGAAACAGTCACAAAAGATGACGTCATGTGACATCATTACAAGGTATAAGTGACGTTGTCTGTGGGCGATAATAAGGAAAAGACCCTACCGGAACAAGCCTGGACCGCTATAATCGAAATAAGTGGTCTATGTGGATCAAAAGGATGAAAACAGACTATCCTGAAGGTCTTTGGCCTAGATATTGAATTAAGGTGTGAAGTCACACAGACAGAGTTGATGATTCCAGTGAAACAACTGTTCATAATAATGTGTAATAAATCATTGAATTGAATGAATAAATTGATATGTCTTTTACATTAGAAAAACGTCTTGGCTTCCAGATTTCTTTTATCAGAAAAACTTTTTCTCATAGATTCCAATACCAATAAGTTCCCGTACCTTCCCAGGGGTAAGTAAAATATAAATTTTAAGATAAAAAAAACATAGCTTTTCTTCAAATGTTAGACTAACAGAATTCCTCCTGTATTGAAAGTCATCGCCAAACAGGCCAGCATACTTTTTTTTCAAAAAAATCAAAGAAATATCCCTAAAAATTGATTAATGAATTCAGATAATTTTCATAATATAGCTTCCTGGTCATTTGGTGCCAGTGTGTCGCGGGTTTCCGTCGCCAGGTGGGGCGTCGATCCATGTCACGTGACCTAAGTTAAGTGCCCTTCCCCCTCAGTGTCGGCCATGTTTGTCCAGCTGCCCCCTGCGTCCGCTAGAGGGCTCTGTATTGTAACCCCCCTATTGCTGAGAGACCGTTATCTGTGTTTGTCCTGTCTTGGTGGGACACCCTGCTGGACAGATGTGCAGCCTCCACACACCGACTGCTAACGTCCTCATAACCCATCATAGTCCCCCCCCCCCATCATATTTGGTAAACATTTAAAATTAATTGTGTTAAAGGGAGGGGCCAGTGTCTGTAAATTAATATACTGTGGTGATCTACATTATCAATGTAATAACTATACCAAATTTTATACTTCTGTCTCTGCCAGTTTAAATTTTATGTACATTTTTCTGAATCAAATTAAATTGCCCTGCCTGCACCTTGTGTAGCCTGCACAGTGCATTTGTCTGAGTGTGACGTCATAGGCAGAACAGTTGATAAATTATAAAAGTGAAAAAAATGCAATAAGAATTTTTTGTATATATTCTTTATAAGTCTAAAAGAGATTAAAACCACAAAATTAAATGATTTATAAAAGAAAGTAGAAAAAAGAAATAAAAGAAAGAGATTTCTGTATGATAAACCATGTTTTTCATATGAAGGAGTCAATTGATGGCATTGAAACTAGGCATACTTCTAAATTAGCATTTCATCTAACATATAAAGTGTAAAATAATCAAAATTGAAATTTCACTGGCCCCTCTCTTTAAAGATATGCGAAAATCATATTTCTTTTTTAGTTCCGAAATAATGTCCAAATTGAGTGCATGTTTTCCATATTGTTTCCAGGAAAATTCAAAACAGCCGGAATATCCAGCAAATTTAAAATATTTACCAATAATAAGAAATTAAATAAGAACTATTAGAAAGCAAGAAAGTGCTCTGAATGGAAAAGGGAAGAAAGTAAGGTACCAATTAGTGTATTGGCCGTTTTACCTGCCTACTTTTACCTTTTTCTTCCATATATATGAATCCTACCCCCCCCCCCCCACACACACGCACACACACATACATACATATATATATATATATATATATATATATATATATATATATATGGAAAAGAACATTGAAAATGCTGGAGAGTTCCCTCCCTAATGTGATAGTGAAACCTGAAAAATGGTCCAAACACTTAAGGAAAAAAGACTTTTTCAATGCCTGAAATCCTGAAAGAATTCTTTTTCTGTATGAAAAACATTTTAGTAACTGCCCAAAGAAAAGTGACTCACCTTAAAAAGCCCAGCAGACTTCATACTCGTTCATAGTACAACCATCTTTAAAAGATACACAATGATTACTGGTATAGTGGTAGGAGTAGTGGGGCTAGGGGGAGTGCCTCCCTGGGTGGAAAATCCGTACTCTCAGTAGGTTGAGGGGGGATCGCCACCAATTAGTGAGTTTTTTTACTGGTCAGTTGAATGGATGTTTGACAAAGGTGGGTGAATGGTCCTCAGACAAGGAGGGGGCTGAACCAACATCCGGGGAACAGGGAGGGGTCAGAATCAGAGAAGGGGGTGGGGGGGGGGGGGGGGACAGAAAGGGCCATAGAATACCATCTTTATTCATCTTTTAGGCGCACCTATTTAATAGGTGAAAATCGGTGCCAATTATAATACTATTATAATTGGCACCGATTTTCTTCACAGGTTCCTACCTCTAATAGGAACCCCTCCCCCTACACACAACTCTCAAAGAAGGACAATTTCCCAAAAGTAGCACAATGTTTGGACGCATATAGGATAATTTTACAGTAATCATTTTTTCTCTTACCTTACTTTCGTTTACACTACAAAAGCGACTATATCAGAATTAAGGGTTTCTATTTTCATAAGATGAATAATCTGATAGCATATAGTTGTGATAAGCCAATTATTCTGGGGAAAGGAGGGATGGTTAATGTAATAGAAGGGGTGGGGTGGGGAGGGGGGGTTACCACCCACTGAGTAACATTAACTCAATTATAGAGCGGTAGGATACACCAATAAGGACCGTGAAATCAGTACCTCCCCAATCTCCCCTCCCAATACCCCACTCCCTACTCCTCCCGGGGCCATATTTCCCATGTTACCCCACCCTCCAGGGAAGGGGGGGGGGCACTTGGGCTTGAACAGGTACCCACTTCCAAACAGACCCATGAAACAGGGTCGGTGTACGTCAAAATTGAGGGGCAGTTGACCATTTTTCAGGGAAAATAGGGGGCGGAGAACTACATCCATCGAACATTGTAAGGGCTATAACTTTAAATTTTGTCTTATTGATACTTTATTTTACAAAAAATTGGTTGAATGTTATCACGACTTTTCCTTATCAGTTTTAGTGATTTCTGCATATTTTCTGGTCTCGACAAGCACTGATTTTTGGGGCCTGTGATCTTTGTCCCCCCAAAACAAGGTGTATTCAACTAAAATTCAGGATCGGTCCGCAACAAGCAATAGCGGTAGTTTGGCAGTGGGCAGTAACCTTCAAAGAGTCAGTGCCCCCCCCTGGTCCCACCCTTTCCTGTGGTATCTACCTTGGCTGGGGTCCAGCTGTCCTCCCAGGGATATGCCTCCACTCTGTGATTCCCCCCTCCCCCCTCCTTGTCCCCTCCCTTCATATCTCTCTGACCCATACCTTTACAAACAAACTCGCTGCCAACACCCTCCTACTGTGCTGCTAAGATGCCACCATCAAAGAAGTCTCTAATTAGTCCTGTCATGTGGGCCTCATACCCTCCAGTACATGACCGACCCCCCTCCCCTCCTCACCCACCACAAAACCCCTCCATGTCAGTCAAGCCTTTGGGATACTCGCGTAGGACCCTCACACTAACATACTCTGCCTCCTGCCCCCTTCCTAAAGTTACTCACACTCTCTACGGGATTCTCTTCGTCCTGTTCTGCCATGTAGGGAAGGTCATTGATTTATCAATGTGATTTGCTTTTCCTGGCCGTTTAGTGGAGACTCCAAACGTTGTAATTCTACATGGTATGGCAAGGTTCAGTTCCCTGAGGTGTCTATTGGTTAACTTTTCATTTGCATTGTTTTCGCTCTAATAGATGCTTTCATCAATAGACTGTACACGGCAAAAAACGTGAAGTGATATCGATATAGTCGAAAAATTGCTGAGCGGACTTATACTCCAACACATCATCAACTTCACGGCTTAAGCAACCAATGCCGGGAAAAGGGAGGGGTAATATAATCCATTCTAATTAAAACAACTCCTTTACATTTTCAGCCATAAGCGGATCCAGAGGGGGGTGCGGGGGCGTGCGCTGCCCCTCTTTTTTTGGGGGAAAATGTTGCATGTTCTTAATGTAAAACTCGGCCAAAAAGTATTATTATGGAAACAATTTTCCAATAGCGCCACCCTCTCCCCTTTCAAAGGTGATACATTTTTAAAGTAGTTTGCTGAATGTGTTTCTCAATACTTTTAATTGCCGTTCTCTCTTAAAGTAAAAGTACACCCCTGACCCTACATTTCCTGCCCCCCCCCCCCGTTCCCCCCGTTCCCCCCTTTCCTCTATCAAAGCCCACCACTTACCCCTTAGGGCACCCCCTCCTACAAATACCACTTAATAAACGAGTATTACTCGGCAACGTTTAGCGCAAAGGGACAAGGAGGGGTCATGGATGGGGAGGGGGGGGGGGTGTAAGGGTGTGTGCCCAGGGTGGGTGAGGGGGGGGGGGGGGCACTGACTCTTTGAAGTTACTTTCCACTGCCAAACTACAGGTCCTTCTTTTTGTGACCAGCAACTCCTGAATTTTAGTTGACCGCCCCTCAATTTGGGGATATGCAGATCACCCCCCCCCCCAATTTGAGTGTCTCGAGTCCATGAAGTAGGCAAAACTCACCAAAACTGCTTACGGAAACTCCTGATTAAATCACTATAGGAGTTTTGTGTGAAATAATGTAATATATCAGGCTAAGTTTCGAGTTATTGCCCATTAGATGTTTTATAAAAAGTAGTTCACCGCCTCCCCTTATTGGCATAAATGTGGATGACCGCCCCTCAATTTTGACGTTTACCACTCCCGCAATGTGGGTCTGTTTGGCAGTGGGTACCCTTTTGAGACCCAAGTGCCCCCCCCCCTCCAGGGCGGGTGTAAGGGTGTAATGGGGGAGGTGGGGGGGGGGGGTAAAGTCCGCCTAAAGCGTTTCCCCTTAATTGGTTTTTAGAGGACGTTTAACTGAAGAGGTCCATACGGATTGGTGGGATTGGAGGGACAGAGGTCGGCTCTGTTACCAATAAAAAAGAGGGGATCTTGTATTCTTTGAGCTCTGAATGCACTTTAATTCCAGTGAAAATCGAGTGGTGGTGGATTTATGGTAAAAAGAGATGTTATTTCATGTAGGTTTGAGTGAAGTTGCCGTCTGAGTCTTAGAGCGGATTAACTAGACCACTTCGAGGCTATGAGACTCAGGCCAAAGCGAGGCTGGTATTAAAGATGGCGTCTTCAGAACGAGGGGTCGATTGCCCTCCTTAAGTTTCTCTCTTTGATTTGGTTTTCTCAAATGTCTGCGCGGATTGAAATCAATGTAAAATGAATCAGAAATAATTATTGGATTTTCAAACATGGATTATTTGTGTCAATACTAATCCAGGGTTGAACAAATAGAGATTCTTGAATAATTTGTCTTGCGATGAAAATTGCACCGCTTTTAAGAAGAGGGAGCCAGTATGCCATGCGCAATTACTATATTTTCTAATTCTAGGAGATAAAAATATGTAAATTGCAGAGGGGCAGGAGGCATTTTGTCAGGGATTGTTAAGCTCCATATTGTACCAACTTAATTCTAAAAATGTATACCACATAAAAAGTGACTACCCTTTCTTCTGTCGTTCTCACTCCCATCAACAAACGTACCATAGAGATATACATAAGTTGTATCTCTATGATAGTACAAACGAAAGATATATGACTGTATTACGTTTTGCAGTGACGTCGTCTTTAGTGGCACTGCAAACCGCTACAATGGGTTGTCTGTTTTGCCATTTTCATGATGTAATTGCCATT
The DNA here is from genome assembly GCA_936440205.1 of Lepidonotus clava. NCBI lineage: Eukaryota > Metazoa > Annelida > Polychaeta > Phyllodocida > Polynoidae > Lepidonotus > Lepidonotus clava. The sequence continues at coordinate 47,791,373 of OW387143.1, read as the reverse complement.
TGTTTACATTTTGAAAAAGATCGAAAAACACATTCTGTTGTTTTATTTGTATCTGGTAGAACGGACTCTTGTTTGGGGCGCCATTATCAATGTCATCACACAAAAAAAACATGTAGGCCATGATCCAAGTCGCATATCTTAGTGTAACTATAATATCTTTGCTCCCATAGATTCAGTGAAAAATATGAGTGGACCTCAAACTCTTACACATCATCCTGGGATTTAACCATAAAATATGGTATATCAGAATAAAAATGTTAATTGTTGTCCAAAGATAAATATTTCTGGGAATAACCAATTTGATCAGCCCACAAGTTCAAGTTGTATACAGAACCACAATTGTGTTTATTCTCTGTCCATATTGGTACGAAGCACACACAATCTATATTGTTATAGCAAAAACAAAATTAAATAAATGTTTACCATGGGTAAAAGGCCGTGGGATTTGGTCCATTTAGCTCTACAAGTTTGTCCATATGGTCTTTCCCGTGAGTTCTGCTTACAAGCATCACGACCAAAGAGCCTATTACACCTAAACGACTTTACTGAACATGTCCTTTGGATGTTTGCCTGATCTTACCTTTATTTGCCCCCCTCCTACACCCTCCTAGTACCCATTTTGACCCAGATTAGTGATTAAGTAATGGGTCCGTACACCCACAACAGTCCATGGCTTTTATTGGCCACTTCAAATCTGTTAAGAATTCTTTTATTGGTTGTCTAGAAATAGCATGGGCAATCCTTTTGATGGTTCTTGGGCTGCTTGGTTTATGGTTCTATCTGCCATAAACCCGTGGCTGCAAAGCATGCTGGGATGCAGCGTGGAATTCCCACCTAAAATAGTCACTGGTGTACAGACCCACTTTGGGAACAGTGGGTCTGACTGTGACAGACTGTCATAACCCCCGAAAACGACCGCAATGCATGCTGGGAGTCGGCTGAGTTAGTTCCCAAGTCGCCGCTAGAGAGAGGCCGGACCGGACGTGACAAGGGCGCAGCCACTGCGCATGTGTCAACATTTGAGGAGCTAAGAGGAAAATAGAGGATTTGGTTTGGGTTGTGTCCCTTTGTTTCAAGAACCCTTGTCTATGCCATGGTTTATCCTCCTGGGTTCTTTCTCATCTTACTTCTCCAGCGACGCAGCACACTATTTACAAAAAACTCTATGTTACGAGACAATCAAGGTGGGGAGGGTGGGTTCTGCATCGGGATCTGCATATAGCCTAATAGGCTATGTACTAAAAAATTGCATGATATAGCACATATTTGGACAACGTAGTTATACAAACTTTATCAAGTTTAGGAAAAGGTTAGGATCCCCCCTCTCTGGTGGGGCCTAAAACTTGTCAAAGAGAAAAGAAATATGTTGTGCGTGTGCACGCAGATGCACACCATTTTAGTACTTAGCCTATATCCGACCTTCCCCCCTTTGTTTTTTTTTCCAAAATCATGTATCCAAACCCTGCAGAATACCCCCCTTCCCTCCCGATCCACCCCTGCCCACCGTCCCACAGCCAACCTCCCAAGAAGTGACCATCCCCTCACCCCCTCATTCCCCCTACTCAATGTCACCCAATCAAAAGGACACTTAAGTGGATGTCATCGCTTTATTTGAGAGACAGCTCCCCCGTTTCCCATCCTCCTTTTCCCCGTCCATTAATTTACAAACGGAGCTGTTTGAGGCGCACCTGGTGCATCACTACCCCCCCCAACCACCTCTATTTACATTCAGACAGTGGGTTTGGGGGTGAGAGGGGGGGGGGGCACACAAAAAGAACAATCCCCCAATATTCACCTATCAGGGGTGACAAGGGGAGGGCGCCATCCGTTGTGGGGGTTTTACAATAGAAAAACGGAAGTTGAACCATAACAATGATAGAATCATGGTAGTTTCTTGTCATTATAAGGAAAAAATGTTAGAAGATTATATAAGCAAGAATATGGTTTCATTATAGTTAATCTGAGACTTATATTTATATTCCAACGGCCCATATTTAGAGACTGATGACATCATCAATAATGTAATACTATATTAAAGCCTTAGGGACAGGACACCCGACCAGTGTCTAGCTACTGAAAATAAATGGCCATCAATGTCTATGACAAATGTTTATATTAGCCATGTACAGTTTTGATATAATCTGTAATGTCTTATGAGGAGCCTGAACAGGTGCATTGAGGAAAGTACCCATTGATCAACCTAAGTAAATTCTGGTCGAAAACGACCAGAATTGGTGTTCCCATTGAGCGATTCGACAGGAAATCTTCTTGAAAATGGTCAATCGCTTGAAAAATGTATAATTTATTTATTTATTTCATTTTTTGGGCGGGAGGGTTATTTAAGGATTTCATCTTAAGGAAATCATCACTTTCTCAATAGTTTCTGATAAAACTTACTGGTGCATATTGTAAAAAAAATTACCGCTCTCTCAGGTCAAAATGAGTCAATCAAAACGTGTATAACATGACAAAATACATTCATTATGGTGATAAGCAACGTTCTGTTTAGTTCTGGTTTGGTTCTTGTTACATTTTTTATGGCACCCAAAAACGTCTTTAGAACCTAACACTGCGATGTTGCACTATGATGTTAAGGATTCTTGTAGGTTTTCATAAAAAGATAACATTATTATAACATTCTGTTAGTGTATGAGTAAGGTCTCAACATCACTTCATATTTAGTGATAACATTATGTAAGAGTAAGGTCTCAACATGAATTGATTTCTAGTGAGTCTCAACCTTACCTAAAATAACGTCATTAATAACGTTATTGTCATGTGACAATCCAACAAGTAACAGACAAACCCAATAACTATGGTCACAGAACATGCCGTTATGTCCCTGCTTGCCTGGGTTGAACTGGATGGCCATGGGACAACCAACCTCTGCCGACTCCACCCAACTGTTCAGTCCGATCCGAATACGCAGGCCCATAACTAGGGGGCGGGGATGGGGGGTGGCGGGGGTGGCGCGCCACCCCCGCACAGAGGAAATTTGTGGAAAAAGTTCCACTTTTCCTTTAAAAGTTCACTGTAAAACCCCTAAGATTATGTGAGAAAATATTGAAAAGTTTCACTTTGGGGACCTCGCCACCCCCCTTTTTATATGTTTAAATTACTGAAATCATAAGCAAAAGTTCCACTTAGGGATTCTCGCCAGCCCCCACCCCCATAGCAGATTCTGGGTACGGGCCTGTAATACATATCAGTGCCATAACTATTTAGAAATCCAAGATCACCCTATTATTCTATTGACCTTCGAAGCCTTCAAGGACCTGCTAAGTGCTATTGTACGGGGTATAGGTGGGTTGCTCAGTGGGGGGATGGGGAACAGGAGTTGTTTGGTTTTGGTGGGGTTTAGATGTGAAACACGGGACGAAGGCCAGAGGTAAAAGAAGACCAATATTGGGAGTATGGCCGGTGATTATGGTCGCCATTGTGGGCGTTCGGGGCCCGTTGTTTGGGGGAGGAACGGGGTTGGGCTTGGCGCGAGGGGGGGGGGGGAAGAGACTGGGGTGCTTTTTCATGGACTGACTTAAGAAAAAGAGGGTGGGGGGCACTTTCCTCATATTGAAATAAGATGCTATGAGGGTATATTGCCTACATAATGCATGTATTACTTTTGAGGCTACCCCAATTATCTGACCCCATTGCCGACCCTCTCCGTCTAGGAACTGTCAAATACTTTGGTCACTGTGATATCATACACATTCACATGGGCATCTTCAATAACAACACATACATGTATATATTCGGAATAGCTTCTTTTCTAAAGCAAAATACTTTCAGAATATTCACCTGGCAATGGAGAAGAGAAATGCCTTTCTGTGTCATTGGGTGCAAGTAATATAGATTACAAGTGTATCAATGCAAGGAACCAGAATCAGCGAAAGTTTATGTACAAATAAATTACTTATGGCTTGTACCCAGCAACCAAGAAAATCATATATTGTTCCTTCTTATTTTGACTTAAAGGTCAATTTTATAAGCCCCAATCTACAGTGTTATTTTCGTGGCCGCAAATATCAGGATTTTACCACAGTTACTTGCGATCTAAAATGTTTTCCAAGGCCATGCATGTAAAGTAGAAAACTCCAAGTTCCCAAACTGGGTTACCAAGTGTCACTGATATGGATTTAGAACAGTGAAAGCACCCGCCCCCCCTCCGCCCCCCTCTGATTCGAACCCTATACAGCTGACTGTTATGATAATATTTACCCCTAACTCCCACGCATGGTAAATGATTCCCTCATACCCCATACAAACACACCCTAAAAGGGGCCGCTTTGAAGGCGGAGTTCAAAAGGACAGCGGCAAGGGACGGTTATTTGGTGTTAGAATTACGAGTTACTGTAGTTTGTGTTTTAATCTAGAATTGGAATTTACCAGTCTGCTGACAGGACCATACCCAGCTTTACAGTTTGAGGGGGTTCGCAGGATATTTAGAAGAGGTTCCAGGCCAATTTGAAAGGCTTTCGACTGGGGTTTGTGGGCAAATCTAAACGTTACAGGTAAATCTGAGGGAATTTTGATAAAATCCAAGGGGATCAAGAAGAACTTTTTTTTTAACCAAATTAACCATGTTTTATGTTCGGCCACCTATGTTTTTTTTCCAAATCTAATTGGGTTCCAGACACCCTCAGGCCCACCTCACCTGGCCAAGGCACTGACTGTTAAAAGTTATCACGAATTACAGTACTTACCCATAACTTGAGTATTACACAATTATATTAATTGATTAACCTTAGCTTGTGCTAATTTTATTATCATTTTTGATTATGCTCATTGATCTAAAAGCAGGTATCATTAGCACAATGGAAGTATATTATTTTCTTCCTCTTCTTAAACAATTTTCAAAAATGATCCTTTTAAGATATTCGAATGGCCCTAGCATAGGCAAAAGAAAATACAGGAAAAAAAGTAAATAAGCCAATGAGTTTTCGCACGGCCAGACAAGAAACCCAATACATTAATGTCATCTAGATATCGGAGAAATCCTAGTTTTGGGCGTCACAAAAATTACAGATAAGGATTGTAGTGCCAAGCCAAGGGTGGCAGAGATTCCACCAGCCCCCCCCCCCCCAACCCTTTCCCCAATGTCTACCAAACCGCACCCCCCTGTCGCGTAGATAACAGGAGGTGCGATAACTGCTTATGGCGTGCGAACAGTGATCGCGACGATCGCGGGTCATTGGACGAGGGTCCGTGGGCGGATCCATGGGGGGGGGGGGGGGGGGGGGGGGGGGGGTCAGGGGGGGGGGGGGGGGGGGCGCACCCCTCCGTTCTTCAGGGAAATAATTGTGTGTTTTTTTAAAAGTAAAATACGGCAAAAAAAACTTATGAATGAAAACACTATTCAAATGCGCGCCTCCCCCATCTGGGCTGATGGAGGGGTGGGGTGAGGGGTGTGTGTGTGTGTGTGGTGGGGGGGGGGGGCATCGAAAAATTTGGGGGTGTTTTTAATGTTAATAACGGTCATATAGTAATAAAGGATCTTTGTCAATAGCGTGACCCTCCACCCTCATTTTAAAAGTAGAATATGCGTCACCGCGGACCATAGGAGATTCTTTACATAACGTATTTCCGTAATTCATATCCTAGTTCGTTAAGTAGTAACAAAGGAAAAAAAGGAAAATAATGCAAATTAAAAAAACACACCTTTAAAGGAACACTCCATATACCCTTTCCACTACCAGGAGGGTGGGGGGTTCAGAGGGGTAGGCGACAACTTCCTCTTAAGATCAACTCAAATCTGCTCGTCCAACCGTACTGCAATAAGCGAAATTCGGGCCCACATCACCATGTCGCCAGTGTGGCGATAAGGTGGCGAAAAGGTGGCGATAAGATGGCGATAAGTTGGCGACGAGTGGCGAGCCGACAAATGGCGTCGTTTTTGCCCGTTTCTGACCTATTTAATACGTCCTATCCGACTTTCTATCCATGGGTGTCGCTCACCGGAAATGAAATTAGTCTGACATGCGCATTCTGAAATTGACGAGCGACCTCCGGTATGAAAGAGGGAGGGCGGGAGGTGGGGGGGGGGGGGTGAGAAGGGGGTGGGATAGGACAGGATAGGGCAGGGTAGGGTAGGGCAGGGTAGGGTAGGGTAGGATACGAATGGGGCATTGCTAATTCTTTGTTTCTCCTTTTAATAGTGAGAACCCATTGAGCTCTGTGACTAAGTTTCTGGTCTACCCATCAATATCAGATATTTTCCAAGCAATTGACCATTTTCCAATAGATTTATAGTCATACTGCTCAATGAGAACTCAATACTTGGTCAATTGTGTGACTATTTCTGAACATTTTCGACTATTCCTGATTCATTAAACGAGGAGATTTCGGTTGGATCGCTCAATGGGTTGCAGTGAGACTGATGGATTCCGTTTCCAAAGTTGATATCCTTTGTATGTTTATTTTCTTTTTCTTTTGTGTGTGTGTTTTGTTGATTGGGAGAGGGAAAAGAGGGGGGAGGAATGTACAAAATAGTCCGTATGTAAGTACAGAAAAAAAACGTAGAGAACAGATCTAGAGGAAAACACAAAACATGATATTTCTTTTATTTTTTATATACCGATATGATTATATGTAAATTCATCAATCCAATCATACATTTTACCAAACTTAGCACACCCAGCAATGGAAGAAATGTAACAGATAAATCCAGAACTACCGTGATTCCTATATTTTCTTTAAAAAAAATGTATCGTGCCTTTGGGCTTAGTACTGTTTCTGCTCACTGGGGGCGTCACCGGACAGCCTGAGCCGAAGGACCTCGTGTCGCTGAAGCTGCGCTAAGGTCTTCTTGGATCACAGTGGAAGATACAGATTTTGGTACGCTAATAGAAAGGGGGCTGGCGTCCCATTTTCCCGAAGTTTTACCTTAAAAATCTAAATTTGGTCAAAAAAGGTGAGGGTCCCAGCCCCCTTAAAATCCGCCAGTGACAGTCCAGTGGCTCGGTTAGTTATTTCGGGTGATAGGTGTATAGCATTTTTCTAAGTGGACACATAATATCAGAAAGCGCGTACATGAAAACTATCAAATATTTCAAAGGGAAAGGAAAACATATGAAAAGGGATCGATACAAGAGGTAGGGACATTTTCAGAAATGGTATACAGTGTTTTCAAAACATTTGATATCGAACACTTGCCTATCAATATACATAATTATATTGTTATTATGATACAGGTTGAATGGGTCTATACAACAAGTTTTGAAAAAGAAAACACATTTAGCAGCTGTCTTAGTAAAAAGTGCCTGTGGCTGGTGCAACTTTTTGAAAAGGTGGGGGGCGTGCTAATAGAAAGGGGGCGTCTCCCCCCTATTTCTAAAATTTTACATTAAAAACCTAAATTTGCCCCTTATACGGGAGGGGGCGGGTGGCGCCCTGAGCCTCCCTAAATCCCTAAATCCCTAGATCCGCCACTGAGTACAATATGAACCTATCCAGGGGCAGATCCAGAAATTCTCGAAAAAAAGGGTCGGGGGGGGGGGGGGGCGCTCATATAAAAAAAGCTCTAGGGGCGCCAAACGATATTCGACCAAAATGTGGGTGCACACCCCCTCCCTAAAACCGTCCCACTCTTTTTTAGTAAGTCTCAACTTTACCCAAAATAACGTAAGTGTTACATGAAAATTGGGCAGGTTACAGACTAACCAAAAAAGTATGGTCGCAGAATGTGCTTGTAACGTCGCTGCTTGCCTGGGACCCGACCCTCCCCCAATCCCGATCTGTCTTACTTGGGCCCACAACGTGTCAGGCCCAATTGTTTGTAAATTCATCCCCACCCCCGCCCCGCCTGCCCCTCCACTCTGTTCCCCACCCCCGTGTCCTCTCCATCCACTCCTGTTCCTGCCACCCGTCGTCAGTCAGCGGTAATTCACTCAGCCGCGTCCCGTCCCGGTATTGATGGCCGCCCAAATTGATGGTTAAAGGGCCCTCACACCCCATTGGGCCTGACGCTAATTTACCAAACCCACCCCTTCACCCCTGTCACTAGGATAACCCCGCGGATTCAGGGGGAATTTTACTGACACCGCCACCCTCTACCTAACACACATGTGGACAGCTCTGGTTTATGCAAACTGGATTACTGGAGAGTAAAGCCCCATACCCACTAGGCGATTTTACCGGTGATGAGCGCTGGGCAACTAGGAGAATCGGTCAATTCTTATGAGTACAGTATACTGAAGTGTGTATGTTTGAGATGAGTTGGCGCTAAAATCGGCCGACTCTTGTAGTAGAGTCGGCTGATTTTAGCACCAGTGAATTGGCCGACTCTGGTCAAAAGCACCTAGTGGGTATGGGGCTTTAGGAATACCAGCCAGACATGTGACGTTATTATATCGTTGCAGCAACATTCTGGTTTGGTTCTTGTTTCATTATTTTGATGGCTCCCAATAACATTGCTGCAACGTATTGCTGTGACATTGCACTGTGATGTTATTATAACATTCTGGTTATATTCTTCAACCTAAACAGAATGTTCTTATAATGATCTGTTTTGGTTTCGTCCTAAACTCACCAAAAAATAAATAATAACGTTCTGATTTGGTGAGGTTTCCAGCTCACCACCAATAATGTAATTGTTACATGCCATCTTAGTAAGTAAGTAAGTAAGTAAACTAAACTGACAAAATAAGTATGGTTTCAAGCTGGCTGGGATGAATCGGCCGATTTTAGCACCAATTCATAACAAACATGCACTGTCTAATATCATAGCATACTGAATGGTGATTTGATGCAAAAGTCGGCTGATTACCCTGGTATAATCAGCTGACTTAGGTGGAGATGTTGCTTCCAACTCGGTCAAATTCGCCTAGTGGGTATGGGGTTTTACACACATGTGGATAACTCTGGTTTACTCAAACCCCCCCTAGTTACGGGCCTGATTGGAGACAGGGTTTGCTGAGAGAAAGGGGTCCATGCAAGAAGGTTACATTATGATAACGTTGCAGTAACGTTGCATTTGGTTCTGTTTTGGTTCTTGTTACATTATTTTGATGGTACCCAAAAACGTCTATAGACCCTAAAATTGCACTGTTGCACTGTAACATTATTGTGACATTCTTGTTACATTTGTTTACGTTAAAATAACATTATTATAACGTCCTGCGCTTAGGGAAACTGTATAAGAGTTTGTAAATACTGTTGTATAATGGAAGTCATGTAAATTCACCCCAAACTCTCACAAATCCACCCAAACTCGCGTAAGCAAAAACAAAGCGCACGTAGCTATGATAACAAAAAAGGTAAACATTGATCATAACTTTATTAAACCCAAGCTCATGTAGCAGTTTTCTGAAACATCCACCTGATCCAAGATTTAAGAAAAGGTAGGGGTGGCAGTGCATGTTGGATGATTACTTAAAATGAAACGTACCTTAAACCCTTGTACATTGTAATTTAATATCTCACCCTCGTATATCCACCTCTAAACGTTTATCAGTAAGGATGCACAGGGGCGGATCCAGAATCAGTCAAGGTGGGGGGGGGGGGGGCGGAGGAGGAGGAGGAAATAGTTAGATTTGTACGAATCAACAAATGTAGATTTTTGGAGAGAGAAAAATCCACTTGGTGGGGCGAGGAGCTCCCACCCCTTTGTCCCCCACCCGGATCCACCGCTGATGCCAATCTAACTGATTATGACAGTGTATCAATACAAAAAGAAAAAAAAGAAAACATACATTATAGAAGTACTCCAGGAAAAAAGGTAAAAGTCTCAGGACAGTATGTCATGAGAAGTGTATGTACTGGTGTACAAGGCTGTTCCTATATTGCCCTACACTGTTAGGACAGTCGATAGTTTAAGAAATATAGAATATATAGTAGCAAGTGTAAAAGAATTTCTGATGAAAATTGTAATCATGGATACTGTATATGTCTTTCTTTAACAGAATGAATTTCAACAACAATTTGAAATTTGTTACATTTGTTAAACGATTGAACTGACACCGTTTTTTAGTGTAAATTTCTGCTAAATAGTAATTAGGGAAAACATTTCCCAATAGCGCACCCCACTTTTCAATATCCTGGATCTGCCAATGACAGTATTCACATTGTCTTTGTATTAACACTTCCCCCTTTTACGCACATTTCCCAACGTGCTGAGAAAACCATCAGTTATGGCATGCTTTGCTTCGAGAGTTGTCATCCATAATGTTTGTAAATTCATAGACCCATGGCCAGTCTCTCCGTGTCCACTCAAACCTCTCTGTTTCATGGCACACGTCATCAGTTGTCAGTAATTCACTCAGCCACGTCTTGTCCCAGTATTGATGGTGTCACAAATTGACGGTTAAGGGCCCCTTACACCCCATTGGGCACGATGCTAATTTAACTGACCTCCTCACCCCTACAACCTAACATCCCTCCAGTAGGAAACTACTGTCTTTCTGGGATAGATTACTGATACGAAGAGTAAATTGAAAGGATATGATTTGAAGATACAGAGTGGAAAAGAACTATGTTGCCATTGGAAATGGAATCACCCAATAAAGATAGATTCCCTTGAGAGATCTTAGTTTGAAATGAAATGAACCAATGAGGAATTTGAGGTAGAACTAACTACATGGCATGCATTTTAAGCATTGATTAACGTCTGATTCAGATTTATTTTTACAGGGAGAGTATTTTGGGTAAGGTCTCAAGATAATTACAAAAGATTTGATGGTAAGTCCTGATTTGAACGTGCATTAACAGCCCGGTCACTACGCATATTATCAGCCAAGCTAGCATCCAAGTGGATGGTTATATTATACTTTAGGCCCAAATATTGGCGTTTGTGGCTGGTTGGGAGTGGGGGACGCGTCCCCCCTTTCTTTTTGGCTAAATTTAGAATTTTGATACAAAATTCTTGGAAAAGTCACCCCACTTCCATTACCGTCCCCCACCTTTTCCAAAATCTGCTTAACCCCTGGGTGTAGCCACCGATGATCCCAATTTATTAGGTGCGTATACTCGATCATCAAAATAATACAAAAATGTCTTCGTAAAACGTTTTAGATAGTGCAAGTGCATTCACTAAAGTTGAGTCAAATGTACTATAGTCAATCCAGTGCTGCGTCGCATAACGGACTTTGCAACAGCGAGGGTTGTCCACCCTACTCTCGCAACAAGGACGTTCCTGTTGCGATGGGTCCCCTTGTTGATTTGCGGCTGTTCTACTGAACGGATTTTAATTCTGTAAAAAGTTCTGGGAACTAGACATTTAGATCTAAAATCCCTGAAATTTTCAGCCCGGAAAAATGATTAGAAATGGGTGAAAATTGATGCCGAAATTCGCATATGACAGTGAGACTTTGCCAAACCCCCGCTGTTTTAAAGAGCGATATCGCTCCTTCCGTTATGCGACGTGGCACAGAAGATTCAGTAGTGAATATTTAATTGCAGTGGATAGCTACGCCCCTGCCCAAGGCAACGTGGGAAATCAGTGGTGTTGATGTTCCCGGTAAAACAGGAGTGGATTCAGGGGTGTTTAGGGGGTCCTGACCCCAACCCTTTCAATGGAAACTTGACAAAGAGAAAAAAACTGTTGTGTCAATGTGCACAAATGCCCAGTAATCCATTTGATTCTTGTGAGCACGTGCGTGAATGCACACCATTTTACTCCTAAGCCTCTATATATTAAAAATGGTTAAACTATATCAAAGTCAACTCCCAACATTTGGTGGACAGGTTACTTTTATTGAAGCGTTAAAGATGTCATCACAAGTCTGTATAGACCCACCTCACCCCTTTCCGAAATCCTGTATCTGCCCCTGCGAAAAAAGGGATCTCTTTATACCGTCATATAGGCAAGTGATTAAATAATCACATGACCTTATAAATTGATAGGGTCTTTGTGAAATACAAAGATATTTTCTAAAAATAATAATTCTAAATGCAAGAAGATTGCAATTATATCTCAGATCACGCGGAAATAGTGCCCAGGGCTTCAGGCCTCTGTTTAGCCCCATTCACCATAATGGACGTCAGTTTTCATAGAGCTCTGCGATATGCGAACATTGGAAACGTTGGATTATCGTAGTCCTATGCGACCTGGTCCCTTGCGAAATTATTCAACATGTTTAATATTTTCGTACAGAACCTGTGCGATTCTAGATGAGATTGCTTGCGAAAATGATCCCAAGGGACCAAATTTTCCAGTGCAAATGCTATGCGTTTAATTTCGCAATCTTGCAATCATTTTGTCGTACCTGAGACTATGTGTGGATGCTTAAGATAACATTTTCGCAGCTCTCTGCGACAAAAATATCCACCATGGCGAATGGGACTTGATCTGCGTGCGTTGGAAAGGGTGGATTATCTTAGCCCTCTGCGACCTCAATCATTCCGAAATTATTCAACATGTTAAATACTTTCGTAGAGAACCTATACGGTTCTGGAGGAAATTGCTTGTGAAATTGCTTGTAAGGGAGCTTTCTCTTCAGTATGAATGCTATACAATAAATTTCCCAGGCTTACAATCATTTAATTGCACCCGAGGTTATTTGTGAATCCTTAAGATAATTTTTTCATGGTTCTCTGTGACAGAAACATTGACCACGGCGAATGTACACTAGTTCCCCGTGGACCGCTTGCAGACTATACCATTAGAACAGCGTAATCCCGTAATGGCGGACCGCGCGGACCGTGCGGCCCTCAAATCCAAATTGTTGAGATCATACGACCATAATTTCCAAGTATCTGACCCACAACTATCCCAAAACTGATGATATGTTGAAAACGTAAGGTGCTCTCTCCTCTGACGGCAACCGTGAAGTCTGATGATATTAAATAAGAAAGCCGATGAAGTATATTTATTAGTAATATGTGATAGGAAAAGTATGTTTATATTAGCAAACAGAGTAAGGAAACATGTTCCGCGCCTGTTCCGCGCCTACCACTCTGCGACACGGCCCCTCTCTCCACAAACTCATGCGAAGATTGATCTCGTTGCAGAATGCTGTAACTGTAGATACCACGCGGCCTTGACCTTGTCTTTGTACATCCGGTTTTCCGACACAGGTATCTATCAACTTTGAAGAATAACTATGAAATACAAAATTCTGATTTTTGGTTTATCCCATATTCATATAACAAGCATTTATCTCATAAAATGTTTAGGAATATAGAGTCTTACAAGTACCCAAACCCCAAATGTAAACAAACTTTCAAAAGTTACGAAAAATTCAATATGGCGGCCGTAGGCTGTTCTAGTGTCTATGTAGCCTGGCGGAATTGGCGCGAGGTACTAGTGTAGGGCGAATGGGACTTTACAGACTTTCGCTGGTTCCCCCATGCGAGTCAGGTGTGGCAGAAGTCAGTGCAGATTTATCACATCAGGCGGGCTACTGACCTCCCTGCCACAAGACAAGTGGACAAAACTGTATTACCCCCCTCTGCCCTACCCTTCATTACTGATGTCTGCCTTCGGGGGGAGGGTACTTGATCTAGAAATGGGTACCAACTGCGGTTGGACCATCAAGGGGCTGTAGATGTCGATCACCAATTTCGCTGAAAAAGGGGGAGCTGTCAAAAGATGAAACCATCTATTAGGATAACTGTCACTAAAATATTATATTTGATACTAGATTAAAAGTCAATTGTAGATTATCAAATGTCCTTCATAATAGCTCGCAAGCAAATTGTCACCTTCTGGACCTGGATTGTGTGCAAGAAATTTGTAGGTTAACAACTATTTGCAGGGGTGTCCATAATGGATGCTGAAAAAGGGGGGCTGTCAGAGTATCCCAGTTTTCTTGAGGCTGTAAAATCCCCAAAAAGCGTGGGGGGGGGGGGGGGGCTGTAGTTATGCAGTTGGTACCTATACCCTCATATACTGAGTGCCCCCCCCCCCCCCACCGGGCCTCTGCCCCACCCTTCATCATTGATGTCTGCCCCCACCCCCCCGGGTCCTGACCCCTAAACCACGGGTCGTGACCTCTCCACCACTCGTCAGGACATTCACTGGGCAACAGGTTTAGGAGTAACACAATAAGGGGTAGGGTGGGGGGTTGGCGTCAGGGGTGGGGATGGGGTTAGGGAGGGACTGGTGAGAAGTTAGGGATTGGTGTAGTGAAATAAATCAGGGACAGATCCAAGGGTGGGTCCAGGGAGTCCTGACCCCTCCCCGGCCCTTTTTGTGGATCCCTGAAACAAAAAGGGGAAAAATGTTGTGAATGTATACACCATTTCAGTACTTAGCCTATATGCTGACACCCCCTCCCCCCCCCCAATCGAAATCCTGCATCAGCCCCTGTGAATATGGCCTAGTAGAGGAAGGATATGATAAAGAGAGGCACAGAAAAAAATAGAAAAGGGAACTTAAGGACACGAAGAGGATGGAGAAAGAAAGAAGGAAGGTGAAGGAATTGCACGTGAAATAATTACAGGTGGAAAATGTAATGTATTTAAAGGATTTTTGTGAATGGCTGAGTGGGTGAATGAGAGAGAATACGAAAGAATGAATAAGTGCACAAGCAAGTGCATGAATGAGTGAAAAAAATGAATGAGTGCATTGGTGAATGTGTGAATAAATGAATGAATGAATAAGTGAGTAAATAAGTAAATTAGTAAGTGAATGATTAAATAAGCGAGTGAGTGAGTAAACGATATTTGATAGCCTTAAAATAAAACAGCTTAAATTTTCAAATTGAATTATGATAATTTGAAAATCTAAGCTGCATAATCTCAGAGACATAGCAACTATACTCGAGATGGTATAATGAATATTCTTGGAAATCAGGACCAAGGAAATACTTCCTAGAAACTAAATTTGGAAGTGGAAATATTTTGTGTGTAAGTTAAAGCTACATTCCACTTTGTGGTAGGTCGCATTTGTGGTTGTTATTTCAAGGTGCCGCAAGCAATTTGCGGGTTTGATACCAACATGTTGGTATTTGCCACCACAAGGAAATCATAGAAAGCCTATATAAAATAGCAGCCATCGCAAGCAGTCGCTGCAAGTAGTTGCCACAAATACCTATATTCCACCTTGCGGTACCCTACCGCAAACGAGTTTGTGGCAGTTTGCTTGTGTGTTTTCATGGTGCTGCTAGCAAATACCGCAAAGTGGAATATGGCCTTTATACATAATTTTGAGATATTTCTCTCGTGCACGGACCACCTACTCCAGTCGTTCACATCCCTTGACAAGTCATGCCTCTGATTAATCTAAGATTTAATTATTAAATGATGTCATTAATTACTTAATATACTAATGTAATTACTGGGCCGCCTGTGATTAGATAGTAATTAAGATTAGGAATTCATGACCAGTACCCCTGCCTCTATGTATTATCAAATCTTTTCAATTAATCCGGCTCATCGAAGCCAGTATGTAG